>CM065719.1:89663627-89696127 GCA_033310375.1 Conus canariensis
GTTGATGTTGTAGATGTCGTCGTCGTCGTGGTTCCTCCAAGGCCGTCGTCAGGGCTACCGGGCGGCCGTCTTCATGCTGAGTGGTGACGGTCCTGTGCCGCGTGAGGCCGACTCGGGAGACGTACGAGGCACAAGTCGCCGAGCCGCTGCACGTAGGTTCATGCCCACTCTGCGCCCATGAGGGACGTTCCCACCCTCCCCCCAGCCACCAAAGGGAGAGCCCTGCTTGACGTGCAGGCCACTGGGTAGTTCGCAGAGTGGCAGCGCCTCGTCGCCAAGTGTTACGCCGCCTCGAGAGCCGTCCCCCCGACGACACAGGCTAGTCCCGTCGTCACTTGTAGTGCGAGGAAGGAAATCTGTGCCGCCCTACACCCATCTGCCACCTGGGTGCCTTCTGCTGATCTCTGCCACCGACCAGGAGGCTGAGCAATAAGCTCATTTCTGACGATAAGCCACACACCACGGACCTCCCCTAATAAGCTCATTGAGGGTGAGATTAACGTCCTATTGGCCTGAGGCCCTTAAGGACAAAAATAAGCTCAGTTACAGTTAAGGGTGAGATTTACGTCCTATCGGCCTGAGGCCCTTAAGGACAAGGTTTCTTCAGACTCTAGTCTGTGTAGACTTGGTGCTGCTGTCCTCCGTGGTGGTTTGCTATCATTGGTCGTCTACTCCTTGTGGCAGTTACCCTTCCCTTCCTTTTCCTCAGTTCCTTTCCAGGACCATTTTATATGGATCCACATGATCCAATTTTGGCCAGCTCGGGTAAAACACCCTTACTGGTCGCCCCCCGCCCCCCCCCCCCCCCCCCCCCCCGCAGCTGTGAAGCCAGAGGACAGGGGTGTGAGTCTGAGGTTCAACCCAAAGTGGGACTTTGGGGATCCTCTTTGTCTCTTTTGACACTCTTTACCGTCCACACCTCTTTCCTGCACAGTGGTTAAAACCAACTGTCTGTACCGGAGGATAGGAGGGAGTCACACAGGAGCTTCATGGGTTGCATCCCTAGGGTGGGATGTGGCTGGAGGAAGTCCTGAACTCTTAGGTCATGGGTGGCCCTGAACACCCATAGTGGCGCCAGGGTGGTCGCTAGGGTTGGGCACCTACTGAAGGCATGTTGGAGTGACACAGCACTCCCGCATGCACATTTGGTGCCCATGAGTAATCCCCTGCGGCACCCTGTGCGTAGCCTCCTCACTAGTTGGAGGTGTTTTCTGGGGAGTTTCTGGCCTAGTTTCCCCTTTCTGCGTATAGGGAGGTATAGCCATCCCCTTGTCTCACATCGGTCTTTGAGTGTTTTCTCTCGTTCTCTGTAAACAGCTGCTTGAGCATGGTTTATAACTTCGGTCATTGAAAGTCCAAGGTTGGTGGGTGTGCCTTTCTCTATAGCTGCCTTAGCTGCTTGGTTAGCCTTTTCATTGCCCCGTATGCCTGTGTGGGACGGGAGCCACATGAATGTCAGTTCTGTACCCTTGCATATGATTTGATGGGCTAAGAAAAGGATTTCAGACTGGATTTCTTTTCTATTTTTCCTTCCTCCACCTGCTAATGCCTGTAATGAGGACTTAGAATCAGACAGGATGACGACTCCTCTTGGTGGCTGGGGCATGTCATTCACTGTTGTGCATGCCGTAAGGATGGCGTGCAGTTCAGCAGTGAAGATACTTACCCCCTTGTTTAGGTGATATTGCTTTGAGATCCCCAGGTTTGGAATCACAAAGGCGCATCCTGCCTCCCCATTTTCTAGGACAGAACCATCTGTGTAGATGTGGAGGTAGTGGCTGAAGCGTTCGTACAGTTGGGTCTTTGCTATGCTGGCTAGACGCAATGGGTCTGTTTTGTGGCACCTTTTCCATAGGATGTTAGGATCTGTGGTCTCTCCATTTCCCAAGGAGGGTAGGGCATAGGTGGTGAGGGAACTGCCTGGTCCGGTCTGACTTGGCTCTTTTCCCAGATGTTTGCTGTCTGCGAGTTTAGTGGTCTGGTCTTTTGGTATACCTGGGTTTTTTTCCTGGCTAGATGGCGCTCCTTTGCCATGTCACCGGGAGTAGCGTCCACGTTGAGTACTGCTTTGACAGTGTTTGGTACTATCGAGGCGCGGACTTCGAAGTTGGCACACCGGCGGCGGCATTCATCTCTTAGGGGTAGCCAGCCTGCTTCTTGGTAGACCAAGTCGTTGACAGCGCTTAGGGGGAGTTCCATGGCTTGCTTCAGGGCTGCTAGCTCGATGCGCTGTAGCTTTTCCCACTGTCTTTCAGAGGCGGTGAAAAAGACTTCGTGTCCATAGATCAGTCTGGGGCGGACCAGGGCTCCTGTCAGGTGTATAAGGCTTTTTGGAGTTGTCCAGGTCTCTCTTGAAAGGGTTTTGATTGTTCCCACTGCACGCATGGCCTTGTTTACCAGTTTTTGGATGTGGGCACCCCAGGTTAGGTCTTGGGTGATGTTAACGCCCAGAAATTTGACTTCTTTACTTGGTTTTATTTTGTGTCCACCAATTTGTATTGAGTACCCTTCTCGGTTCTTTATTTTCTGGCAGAAAACCATGAGGACCGTCTTTTCTGCAGAGAGTTCGAATCCGTTTTTTTGCATATACGTGTGGATAGTGTCTATGGCGATTTGGAGGTTGCTCATAGACTTTTTTTGTTGACGTGGTATGTGATCAACCCATATCGCCAGATCGTCAGCGAAGAGTGATACTTTCACTTCACGTTTGATGTTTTGTTCTATTTCCCGTGTGATGTCATGAAGCATGATGTTGAAGAGGATGGGAGCTATGACACTTCCTTGTGGTACTCCCATGTCAAGGGTGTGGGTTTCCGATTTGGCTGATCCTACCTTGACTGCCATTTGTCTTGAGTGCAAGAATGCTTCCACAAATTTGTATAGGCGACCTGTGATGCCCAGTAGGTGCATTTTGTTCAGTAGTTTTGCATGCCACACCGTGTCAAAGGCTTTCTTGATGTCGAAGAATGCGGCAACTGTTACCTTTGGGTAGCGCTGTCTTATGTTCTTCTTGACATTTTCGAGGAGTTGCACGACGTGTTCCATGCAGTTCCTACCTTTGCGGAATCCGGCCTGGCATACAGGTAGCAAGCCTTGTTTTTCTATGTGGAACTCAAGTCTGTGTTTGATCAGTTTTTCATACACTTTACCAAGGTGAGGAGTTAGAGCTATCGGTCGGTAACTTGTGGGAAGTTCTGGTGATTTGCCATCTTTGGGGATGGCTACCACCAGGACTTCTTTCCAGCCTTTTGGAATCGTGCCAGATACCCAGCATGTTTGGTAGAACATGTGGAGTACCTTAATCATGGATTCTGTGAGTCGGCGAATCATGTGGTAGGATATGGGGTCAGAGCCAGAAGCCTTGCTGGCTGACCCTAGGCTACAGATTGTCATCCTCAGTTCGCCTATGGTGAGGTCTCCATTGTAGAGGGCTGAGTTGTCTTCCATAACAGGTTTTGTGAAGTTTGCTTCGGCCTGGTGTCTGGCATTGATCATCTCCACTGGGAGGTGATCTGTCTGACTCACTCTGGCAAAGGTTTCTGCAAGAACATCTGCCTTCTCCTGAACATATTGGGTTTGCTGGCCGTTGATTAGGAGGGGTCTTTCAGGTCGGCGCGTGCGTCTCCTGAATTTCCTGATCTTCCTCCATAGTTTTGAGCCATCTGTCGGTTCTTTTATTTCTTCTCTACAGAAGCGTTCCCAGTGTTCTCGGCGGATATTGTCTGTGACTCCCTGGCAGTGTTGGGTTGCTTTTTCCAGGGCTTCTCTGTTCTCTTCTGAGATGACTGCTTGAAATTTACGTAGTGCGTGTCTCTTGCCGGCGGTGGCCTTGTCACACTCTTCGTTCCACCAATCACATGTGAATTTGTGCTTTCCTCCTGGTTGTGGGGCTTTCATGGGAATAGCAGTGTCAGCTGCTCTGAGGATCATGCCTCTGATGTTGTCATAGTATGTATCAATATCTGGGCTTACTGGGTTTGTCGTTTCGCATTCAGTGTCTAAGCGGGTTGCGAACAGTTCCCAGTTGGCCTTGTTGAGTTGAAACTTTGGGCTCATATCCATATCTGCTGGTACTGGGTCCACGCTACCGAGCACAATGTGTAATGGCAGGTGGTCTGATTGTAGATGATCATGGCCCAGGTCCCACTTTGCATCTAAGTAAAGGTCAGAAGAGGTCATTGAAAGGTCAATGGCGGAACTCCTTTGTCCTTTTTGTCCAGTTCGGGTAATTCTGCCGTCGTTTAATAGAGTCAGGTTCGAGTCAGTGACTATGTTTGCCAGGTGGGCTCCAGCGTTCTGGGTCTGCCCAGCATCCCATAGTCTATGGCTGACATTGAAGTCGCCGGCCATAACCCAGCTGCAGGAGTCTGTGTCTAGTCCTTTGAGCCAGGCTACATCTTCCTCGGTGCTTCTTCCAGCAGGATAGTAGACGTTGACCAGGTTGGTTTGTCTATTTCCCCTCGTAGGGATGCTGACTGCACAGGTTGAGAGTTGACTTTTAACTTGGCCTGTGGGTACATCGAGGTTGGTGTATGTTACCGCTGACCACTTATATACTTGCATGAAGGTAGTCACGTGACTGGTTGACAGGTCGGTGGTCAGCGTGATTAAGACATGCGTATCGTAGTGTTATGGAACACTGCTAGCCTCAAAAGATTAAAAAAAAATTCTTCCGTAAAAATAGTTAATACTCTTTTTTTGTGTGTTAACTGTGCGCACGCAGAAAACAGTAATAATGATATGACCGCGCCAGTTTTCATCATTTTTGACACGGCTTAAGCATCAGTGCGTCAAAAGAAGAAAAGAAATAAAACAAAACAAAACAAAAATGATCGTCAGCCTCAGCAGTCAAAGTAAGCCATAGGCAGAGACAAGAGTATTATGACGACTGTTTCCTAGAGTAGTCGATCAAACGCTATCCTTTTTTTAATCAGATGTTTTAGCGCTCAAGCACATGTGTCATGGCTACTGTTTTCATGTGTCATGGCGACTGTTTTCATGTGTCATGGCTACTGTTTCCATGTGTCATCGCTACTGTTTTCATGTGTCATGGTTACTGTTTCCATGTGTCATGCATGGCTACTGTTTTCATGAGTCATGGCTACTGTTTCTATGTGTCATGGTTACTGTTTTCATGTGTCATGGTTACTGTTTTCATGTGTCATGGCTACTGTTTTCATGAGTCATGGCTACTGTTTTCATGAGTCATGGCTACTGTTTTCATGAGTCATGGCTACTGTTTCCATGAGTCATGGCTACTGTTTCCATGTGTCATGGTTACTGTTTCCATGTGTCATGGTTACTGTTTTCATGAGTCATGGTTACTGTTTCCATGTGTCATGGCTACTGTTTTCATGAGTCATGGTTACTGTTTCCATGTGTCATGGTTACTGTTTTCAGAAGTCATGGTTACTGTTTTCATGTGTCATGGTTACTGTTTTCATGAGTCCTGGTTACTGTTTCCATGTGTCATGGTTACTGTTTTCATGAGTCATGGTTACTGTTTTCATGTGTCATGGTTACTGTTTTCATGAGTCCTGGTTACTGTTTTCAGAAGTCATGGTTACTGTTTTCATGTGTCATGGTTACTGTTTTCATGAGTCATGGTTACTGTTTTCATGAGTCGTCATGGTTACTGTTTTCATGAGTCATGGTTACTGCTTCCATGTGTCATGGTTACTGTTTCCATGTGTCATGGTTGCTAGTTCCGTGTGTCATGGTTACTGTTTTCAGGAGTCATGGTTACTGTTTTCATGAGTCATGGTTACTGTTTTCAGGAGTCATGGCTACTGTTTTCAGGAGTCATGGTTACTGTTTTCATGAGTCATGGTTACTGTTTTCAGGAGTCATGGCTACTGTTTTCAGGAGTCATGGTTACTGTTTTCATGAGTCATGGTTACTGTTTTCAGGAGTCATGGTTACTGTTTGCATGAGTCATGGTTACTGCTTTCAATGATGTTCATGGTTTACTGTTTTCATGGTCATAGCTAATGTTTTCATGTGTCATGGTTACTGTTTTCATGTGTCATGGGTACTGTTTTCATGTGTCATGGTTACTGTTTTCAGTGTCATGGTTACTGTTTTCATGTGTCATGGTTACTGTTTCTGAGTCATGGTTACTGTTTTCATGAGTCATAGCTAATGTTTTCATGCTGTACGTCATGGTTACTGTTTTCATGTGTCATGGTTACTGTTTTCATGTGTCATGGTTACTGTTTTCATGTGTCATGGTTACTGTTTCATCAGTTTTTGGTATAGCTAATGTTTTCATGTGTCATGGTTACTGTTTTCATGTGTCATAGCTAATGTTTTCATGTGTCATGGTTACTGTTTTCATGGTCATGGTTACTGTTTTCATGAGTCATGGTTACTGTTTCCTGAATTGTTACTTTTTCTGAGTCATGTATGTTTCATGAGTCATGGTTACTGTTTTCATGAGTCATGTTACTGTTTTCATGTGGTCATGGTTACTGTTTTCATGTGTCATGGTTACTGTTTTCATGTGTCCATGGTTACTGTTTTCATGAGTCATGGTTACTGTTTTTCATGAGTCATAGCTAAGTTTTCATGTGTCATGGTTACTGTTTTCATGTGTCATAGCTAATGTTTTCATGTGTCATGGTTACTGTTTTCATGTGTCATGGTTACTGTTTTCATGTGTCATGGTTACTGTTTTCCTGAGTCATGGTTATGTTTTCATGGTCATACTAAGTTTCATGTGTCATGGTTACTGTTTTCATGTGTCATGTAATGTTTTCATGTGTCATGGTTACTGTTTTCATGAGTCATGGTTACTGTTTTCATGAGTCATGGTTAATGTTTTCATGTGTCATGGTTACTGTTTTCATGAGTCATGGTTACTGTTTTCATGTGTCATGGTTACTGTTTTCATGTGTCATGGTTACTGTTTTCATGTGTCATGGTTACTGTTTTCATGTGTCATGGTTACTGTTTTCATGTGTCATGGTTACTGTTTTCATGTGTCATGGTTACTGTTTTCATGGTCATGGTAGTTTTCATGATGTCATGGTTACTGTTTTCATGAGTCTGGTTTATGTTTTTCATGTGTCATGGTTACTGTTTTCATGAGTCTCATGGTTACTGTTTTCATTAGTTGAGTCATGGTTACTGCTCTTCCATGTGTCATGGTTACTGTTTCCATGTGTCATGGTTGCTAGTTCCGTGTGTCATGTTACTGTTTTCAGGAGTCATGGTTACTGTTTTCATGAGTCATGGTTACTGTTTTCAGGAGTCATGTGCTACTGTTTTCAGAGTCATGGTTACTGTTTTCATGAGTCATGGTTACTGTTTTCAGGAGTCATGGCTACTGTTTTCATGAGTCATGGTTACTGTTTTCATGAGTCATGGTTGCTGTTTTCAGGAGTCATGGTTACTGCTTTCATGAGTCATGGTTACTGCTTTCATGTGTCATGGCTACTTTTTCATGTGTCATGGTTAGTGTTTTCATGTGTCATGGTTACTGTTTTCATGTGTCATGGTTACTGTTTTCATGTGTCATGGTTACTGTTTTCATGTGTCATGGTTACTGTTTTCATGTGTCATGGTTACTGTTTTCATGTGACATGGTTACTGTTTTCATGAGTCATGGTTACTGTTTTCATGAGACATGGTTACTGTTTTCATGAGTCATGGTTACTGTTTTCATGTGTCATGGTTACTGTTTTCATGTGTCATGGTTACTGTTTTCATGAGTCCTGGTTACTGTTTTCATGTGTCATGGTTACTGTTTTCATGTGTCATGGTTACTGTCTTCACATGTCATGTTTACTGTTTTCATGATTCATGGTTACTGTTGTTGTTGTCGTTTAATGGCGATTAACGCAACGGTGCAGGATTAGGCCCAAAAGGAAAAACAAACAAACAAAAAAAACAAACGAACAAATGAACAAAGTAAGTCACAAAACAGCTAGATTAACCATTTCATGTGACAACAGTATTTTCATTTTTTTAAGCTTATAATTTTCGTGGGGAAGTCAATGACGAGGTGTCTGAGTGTTGGGATCGTCATTGGGTCTCCAGTCTTACCCTCATGGGGCTGAAACTTGTGTTCAAGCTTTCTGGGAAAATCCGTCAAAATTGTCTGTCTGTCTCTGTCTCTCTTTCTCTCTCTCTCTCTCTCTCTCCTCTCTCTCTCTCTCTCTCTCTCTCTCTCTCTCTCTCTGACTTGATTATTTTTTTAAAATCTTCCGTTAATATCATCCATATTTTATGCTGCTCTAACCTATTCACCAACGTTTGTTCTAGAATATCTTGACTTTTCATTATCATGCTGCTGTATACAACAAAAACCATGGCAGCTTTAAAAAAAAAAAAAAAAGATATCTAGGTATTGGAAAATACAATTTGTCTTCAGAGTGAAATAGATATAGTTGTCCAGTTCTGCAGTGGGTTTTTTGTTTGTTGGTTTTTGTTGTTTTTTATGTGGCTTCTTCAAAATGATTTTTTTGTAACATTTAACTGGGTATGAATAACAAGTCGAAACGCACTACTTTTTTGGCTGTCGTCTGTCCGTTTTGTGGCCGAGTAACGTAGTTTTTTATGCTCATGACTCAAAACCAGTCAAAATTACCATTTCGGCGTCAAAATGTCATTGTACTATACACAGACGATCAACTTATAAATGCTGCATGAATATTATATTAATGGTGGGCACTTGGAGTTTAATTGGTTTTTTCCCCTGATAAGTGATAAAATTACGAAACCTGTGATCTCTCCATCTTTTGACGCCAGTAATGTATCGTAAGACACGTAGATTTCGCGACAGCCCTTTTTGTGACGAAAAGGTAGAAATCACATGTCCTCTCTTAAGGGCTTATCAACTCTAAGCATGTACATTACATAACACACACTGCCCGGATTCTTTGTTGTGACAGGCAGCGGTCACGTGTCCACTCTGTTGTGTTGTAAACACCGTTCCTTAAGAGTTGTGGGCGTGTAATTATCTAATCATGGCTGCAAAAGCGATCCCGCTTGTTTGTTGATAATTACTTAGTCTCTGTATGGTTTTGTTTTGTCCGATCATTTCCTTTTAATCTTGTCTACAAACTAAGAGCAATGTGTGGTGTACCTCAGGGTTATCCGCTTAGTGTTATCAGCCTAGTGTTATCAGCCATAGAGATACTGACAGTTTGTGACTACCATGTCGTAAATTGTGTCGTTTGTTTTGTTAGGATGTTATCTTCTTAAGATACGGCTCAGTGTGGTCGGCTGGGCTTATCATGACCGGAAAAGAGGATCTGTCAGGGGGGATTATCCAGGAGACTTTTGGCAGGGACAGTTCCCTAATTGCCTTGGATTCTTTCACGTGTGCGTACAGTGTATGAACACACGGTCCTTCCGTGTATTGTCTCACCCCATACACCTAGCCTTACAACCCCCCCCCCCCCCCCCCGCCCCCATGGGCCGGCCTTCTCGTGGCGGGGGTGTTTCTTGACCAACCTGTGCCCACCCCTTTTTCTTGTCTTTTCTACTGTTCTGCCTACCGTGTCTTTTGCTACCTCTTTTCACCCATAAAGTCTCCCCACATCATCTGCCGCTTCTATGTCGTCTTGTTTCTTCCTTCCCGGTTCTTCAATCTGTTCTTTCATCTATTTTTTCCAGTCTTCCTTTTCAATGCTTCTTTTTCTGAGACCTATCGGAGTGGTGGCCCTAAGTCACTCGCAATCTAAGGTGCTGACACTAGCCGAAAGATGAATGGCTCTGCGTTAGTGAGTCGCTACAGCAGTCCTGTCTGGTTTTGTGGGACGGTATCAGGCAGACGGACGTCCTACGAGTTCATCTTCGCATGTCCTTCATAGGGCCATCCATTGTCCCTTCCCTAGCACGGCAGCTCTCCTAGGGTGACTGTTGAATTCCTGCCATCATTGAGCCTACGCCTTATGAGCAATCAAAACAGTCATTCCAAACGTCTGAGGGAATATGATTCGGATTCTGAGGAAGAAGTCAGGTTTGTGGCTAAGCAGAAGGAAATGTGGCTGAGATTCCTGGTAGTGGATGGCTTCCAGGGTCTCAGTGCATTTCTGTTTCAGAAATGGTTGGAGGGTGTATCAAAGTCTTACTCAGAAGTAAAAAAACAAAAAGACGGGACATACCTTGTAAAATGCCCGACCGAACGTTCATCGTCCCAGCTTAAAAAGGCAGATGGTACGAAGGCAAAGTTCGGAAGCAGGGAGGTCTTGGTTAAGGTGTCCGGCCATCGTACATTGAACTCCTGCAAGGGAGTGATACGTTGCGTTGGTTCAAGACACCTTAGAGATGTCTTGAAAGACGCCTCGGAGGCTGAACTGAAGGATTATTTGGCGGAGCAGGGAGTTTTGGATGTGCGGCGTCTTTCCGCTTTCCGAAAAGGAGAAAGGATGCCCACATTTACCTATATCCTGACGTTTGGCATGGCACAGATTCCAGTAGATGTGAAAATCTTCTACGAAAATGTCAAGGTGGATGTCTTCATTCCTTCACCCATGCGCTGTTTTAAATGTCAGAAATTCGGACACACAAAGGACAGGTGCAGGGCCACCTCAGAAGTCTGTAAAAGATGTGGCAAAGAAGCTCATGACACTAGTGTCGCATGTGACGCCTCCTGCGTCAATTGTTCCGGGAAGCACGAATCCAGCTCCAAAGATTGCCCTCAGTGGAAATTGGAGTCTGAGATTCAAAGGGTACGAGTGTCTGAGTGTTTGACATTTCTTGACGCAAAAAGGAAAGTCCTTCAGGAAAATCCTTCTGGCAAAAGCTACTCATCTGTATTGACATCAAAGCCAAAGATGATAGATCAGGCAAGCCAAGCAGATCTGTGCCCTTGTGCATGTTCAAAGCCATTAAACAAGTCAGCTTCATCCAATCAGACTTCAGCTGTGTCAAAAGATTCCGCTGTTTCTGCGTCAGTTGTCACACCTGTACCAACAGTATCTTTGTCGAGTTCAGTTTCTGAGGGTGCTACGAAGTCGAGCAAAAGTGATGATTTGAGGAGAGATTCAATTGGGGTTTCTCCACAAAAGAACAAGTTATCGGGTGGTTCGAAGGGTGCTGGTGGTGTAAGACACCCATCACAGGCTAAGCCTGATCCCCCACCCAAACCACCTAACAAGTACGAGAAACAGAAACAGATTTCAGATCGCCTTAAAAAAGGCGAAGCTTCTTTTTCTAGCTCCAACAGGTTTCGGGTATTGTCTGGGGAAGAGATGTCTGATTCAATGACCTGATGTTTTTTTTTTAAACGCTGTATTTGATGTATTGTTCTTTTACATTTTACCTTATTTTAACCTTTTTTATGAGTATTCTCCAGTGGAATATAAGAGGGTTGAGGAGTAATTATGATGATTTGCTCCTATTATGTAAAAGTTTTTCTCCCAATATTATTGCTTTGCAAGAGCATCAGATTCAGCAGCCGATTCCCATTAGAAACTATGCTTGTTTATCTAAATATCCTAATTCAAACTCAGGTGGTGTATGCCTTTATATTCATAATTCTCTACCTGCAGCAGAAATTCCATTGAACACTTCTTTACAAGCTGTGGCAGCAACTGTTTCTGGTAATAACACTTTTTCTGTATGTTCCATTTATCTTCCTCCTTCTGAAAATGTTTCCAAACAAGACCTTGAGAACCTTATTGAGCAATTACCATCACCGCTCCTTCTCCTCGGAGACTTTAATGCCCATTCTCCCGTTTGGGGTGATCCGCGTTCGGATAATAGAGGACAGACGATTGAGAGCCTCATTTCCGAACATCAACTATGTATTTTGAATAACGATCAACCAACCTTTGTTCATGCTACGTATGGAACTTCCTCAGCTATTGACTTATCTCTCTGTTCTCCCTCTCTACTTTTAGATTACAAATGGGAACCTCATGAAGATTTATGCGGCAGTGACCATTTCCCCATTTTATTAGAAAGTTTGGCTACATCTGACGATGAGACATCAAAATGTTGGAATTTGAAACATGCTAATTGGGCCTTGTTTGAACTTCAGTGCAAGACCAAAATAACTACAGTCATTCTTTCTCAGTCAGATCCTATGGACACCTTTACTTCTATCCTGATGGACATAGCGTCTGATTGTATTCCTAAATCTGTGATAGATAAAAAAAAACCTCCTAAAGTGCCTTGGTTTAATAATGAGTGCAAAGAAGCTATTAGAAATCGCAGGAAAGCGCTTAGAAAATTCCGAAAACATCCGATGGAAGAAAATCGAATTGAGTATAAAAGACTAAAAGCTAAAGCGAAGTATATTATCAAAAGATGTAAAAAGAACTCGTGGTGTAACTTTTGTTCCTCCTTAAATTCTACATCATCTGCCCGAGTATGGAAATCCATCAAAAGAATCAAAGGGAAAAGATCTTCTGGTTTGAGACACCTGAAAATCAATGGGAAACCAATTTTGGATAGAAAAGACATAGCAAACCTCTTGGCCTCTTCCATCTCTCAAAATTCATCTTCTAACCATTATTCCTGTAAATTTAAAAAAATTAAAGTAGAATCAGAGAAACACCATCCTCAATTTTTATCTGACAATTCTGAGGACTATAATGCTCTATTTTCACAGTGGGAATTAGACCAATCCATCCACAAGTCTAACAATTCAGCAGTTGGCCCAGATGAGGTTCATTATGAAATGCTTCGTCATCTTCCAGCGGAAAGTCGTTCTATTCTTCTTCAGATTTATAACGGTATTTGGGAATCGGGAAGTTTTCCCGAAAAATGGAAGGAAGCTATTATTGTACCCATCCCTAAACCAGGTAAGGACAACTCGGATCCGAATAACTACCGTCCTATAGCGTTGACAAGTTGTCTTTGTAAAACTATGGAAAGGATGGTCTCGACGCGTCTCTTGTGGACGCTAGAGGATAAGGGTTTATTGGCCAATATTCAATGTGGCTTTCGTAAGAAAAGGTGTACTATAGACCATCTTGTACGTTTGGAATCTTTTGTGCGAGAAGCCTTCGCTCGCAAACAGCATGTTATCTCTATATTTTTTGACTTGGAGAAAGCATATGACACCACCTGGAGGTACAGCATTCTGAGAGACCTTTTCAACATGGAGTTTAGGGGCAGGCTCCCCGTTTTTATTGAACATTTTTTACAGGATCGTTGTTTCCGTGTGCGTTCAGGATCAGTTCTGTCAGACTTCTTTGTTCAAGAACAGGGAGTGCCCCAGGGAAGCATTTTATCTCCCTTGTTGTTTTGTATCAAAATTAACAATATCGTTGAGTCTGTTGTAAAAGGTGCCGATGCTTCTTTGTTTGTAGATGACTTCTCCCTTGCGATTAGAGGGAAGTTTTTACCTTCAGTAGAACGTCAGCTTCAGCTATGTGTCAAGAACATCCAAGAGTGGGTTGAAGAGAATGGTTTTAAATTTTCACAGTCCAAGACTGTGTGTATGCATTTTACGAAACTTAGAGGCCCTTTTGGAGAGCTGGACATTACGATTTCTGGTGAATCGATCAAAGTTGTGCATGAAGCCAGATTTTTAGGCGTGATTTTTGATGAGAAGCTCACGTTTTTACCTCACATTAGAGATTTGAGGGCAAGGTGTTTTAAAACTTTAGATATATTAAAGGTGGTTGGTCGCTCCGATTGGGGCGCGGACAAATTTACTCTGTTAAACCTTTATCGAGCTCTAGTGAGATCAAAGCTCGATTACGGTTGCAAGGTGTACGGGTCAGCTGCAAAGTCTTCCTTGAAGCTATTGGACACAGTTCATCATCAAGGTCTACGGATAGCTCTTGGTGCTTTTAGAACATCGCCAATCTCTAGTTTGTATGCGGAGGCTCATGAACCATCTTTAAACCTCCGTCGTACTAAACTCAGTATGAATTATTATTTAAAGTTGAAGGCTTCCCCAGAGAATCCAGCCTACTCTTGTGTTTTTGAGCCTCCGCCTGCCAGCCTGTTTGAGGCATCTACGTTGACCCCTCCTTTTGGCCAGAGAGTAAAGGACTATTTTGAAGAGGCTAACATAAATTTAGTGGATGTTGATGACCTTACTGTTGCCGGTGTCCCGCCATGGAGACTGTTAACTCCACAAATAGATTTCTCTCTCTCTGCTTATAAGAAAGAAACAACAAGTCCAGAGATTTATAAACATTTGTTTTTAGAAAAGAAAGAGAAACATAAACATCGAACATTTCTCTATACGGATGGTTCCAAATTGGAAGAGAAAGTTGCTGCAGCATCGACATCTGCCTCGGGCCATTCTCATTCTTTTCGTCTGAAAGATCATTCTTCTATTTTTACTGCAGAATTAGAAGCACTATACTTAGCTTTAAAGACTGTGCAAAGTTCAACTCGAAAGTCTTTTGTTATAGTAGTTGACTCTCTCTAAGCTTTACAAGCTCTTAAATCGTCAACTTGTGACCATCCTAAGTTAATATCCATTTTAGAACTTTTAACCGAACTCCCTGTAGATAAAGATGTTGTGTTTTGGTGGGTCCCTAGCCACTGCGGTATTACGGGCAATGAGATAGCGGACAGACAAGCAAAGAAAGCGTTAAATGATCCTGTCAAGCGATCCCATCGGTTACCATATCCGGATCTTAAACAGCTAATAAATAAGTTTGTAAAGAAACGTTGGCAAGATGATTGGAATTTGGAATCAGAAAACAAACTTCATGAGATAATGCCAGACTTGTCTGAATGGTTACCTTCGGTTTGCAAAAACAGGAAAGAAGAATGTGTTTTAAGTAGACTGCATATTGGACATAGTTATGTTACTCATTCTTTCCTCTTAAAGGGAGAAGATCGACCCCATTGTTTTGCATGCGATTGTGTATACACTCTTAAGCATGTGTTTGACTGAGTGTGATGATCTCAGTGAGATCAGAGGAAAATATTTTGATAAAATGTCACTTAGTGAGCTTTTAGAAATGTGCAAGTATCTGTGATATTTCAGTTTTTAAAAGATGTGAACATGTTTTATAAGATTTAGTTGTTGTTTTTTACATTTTAAGGTTGCAGATTGCATATGTGTTTGTATAACTCAAGTCACGTAATGACCCTCAGTGTATAGCTCTGATATCACCTCTTTATGGTGGAAAGGGCTTGTCCTTTATAACTATCTATCTATCTATCTACAACCCCCCCCCCCTTCTCCTCTCCCTACACGTTCCCCTCTCTCTCCCCTCCCGTTGCAAACATGTACAAAATCGAGGAAAAATATCAAAAGATAGTAGTACAGAAAAGAGTAAACACTAAAGACAAGAAAATGCATGCGAATCAACCACTCACACATCATTAATCTTTTATTATGAGAGAGAGAGAGAGAGAGTTCTGCTCTAATATTTCATTATCGTAGACATTTGCATCCATATTGAAGGCGACGTTTTATTAACATGTTCTTCAAAAACGTTTAGATTGTTTAATAAAGCGATGAACAGTTTTGAATATAGCTTCATTACCTTCACGTCGAAGGGTTTGCTTACCATGGAGAAGAATACGGACTTCGAGTAGATTGGGTGGAAGGGTGGAAATCGTGTCTTTTCTAATGTTAGTGTAATTTGGACAATATAATAGAAAGTGTTCGACCGTTTCTGAATCAGTGCCACATTGACAAACTGGATCTGCTTTTAAATAACGATTAACTAGGTCTTAACTTAATTCACTCGGTCCTAGGCGGAGTCTACAATGGTGAATCTGCTTGTTTCTGACTCCATGGTAATAGTAATAAGGTATAACTGAGTCATCCCGTGAAATAAAACCTTTGAATTCGCTAAGGGATTTTGTGGATTTTATGTTGTCTGGGAGGTCGTTCCACAGTTTAGTTGCAGTTGGAATAAATGAGTTTTTGTACACTTCTGTTTTACATAGAGGCACATGTCTTTCAGGAGGTCTTCGCCGTGAATAGGGATTTCTTGTTGATACCAGATCTGGTACTAGGCTACATAAGTGTTCTGGACACAAACCATTGACCATTTTATAAAACTTGAGTAGTTTGTGTCTTCTCCTTTCTTTGAAAGAGCAGAATCCGGATTCTTCATGCAATATTTTGTGACTTTGCCTTTGACACCTCCTATAATGATGCCGATTGCTTCTAAATGAATATTTTCTAGCATGGATGCTTGTGTCTCACTGCAGTTGTCCCAGACAATATCAGCGTGGTCAAAGTGCGGCAAGATAAATGATGTAAACATGGGTCCCAGACAATATCAGCGTGGTCAAAGTGCCTCAAAATAAATGATGTAAACGTGGTTTCTAATGCTTTCCTGGATATCTTAGTTTGTAGTTCGTAGGCAAGTAATCAACATGTTAACTTTCTTTCCCGTATATCTCATATGTTCGTCCCATTTACAGTTATTAACAATCGGACCAAGGTGATTGTGTGCACTAACTGGCTGCAGAGGTGCGTCACCGAATGTCAGTGGATAAATTTGTTTGCGATCTGGAATAATATTTACCAGTCCCGTCTTGTTCTCGTTGAATTTCACCTTCCACCGCTTTGCCCATTCAGAAATCTTTTCCAGGTCAGAGTTTAAGATATCAGCGTGATCACTCTTCGTCGTGATTTTCAGGACAAAGTGAATTTAATTAGAAAGAAAACATCCAACATGTTTTAAAACTACCAAATAAACACCCGCGTTGAAAGATTTTAACTAAAATTTGGCCGTAAACTTTAGCGTGGTGAAAAGCTGTCTTTCAGAGAGAAGTTAGACAATAGGGTCTGAAATAGGGGATCGTCCTATTATTCCTTTATTACCGCTCTCCCTCTGTTCTCCCTCTCTCTCCTCTCCATCCCCACTCACCTCCATGCTTTTTTTTCCCCAACTTTTGATTTTTTCTCACTTTTTTTGGTACTCAATTACACACGCATACACACACGCACGCGCGCGCGCACACACACACACACACACACACACACACACACACACACACACACACACACACACACACACACACACGTGTTTACATATAATACTCAATAGCTTGACAAGTAGGGTATTTGTTGTTGTTCGTATGTCTTTGTCTTTTTTTTTGTTTTGTTTTGTTTCACTTTTTAATTTTTTTAATGTCAATAGATTGGGTACTTGCTTGTGCTTACAGATGTCTGGGTTTCTGTATGATCTGTTTGTGGTGAGAAGATATATCCGGCTGCTGCGGGGGAGGGGGGGGTTCTTTGTTTGTTTTTTTTGTTTGTTTGTTTGTTTTTTCTGATGACCTGGAGACTATTGATGTTCACTGCGTTTGAATACGTTTTCCAAGTTTGATTTACGTCCTTTGCACGAAGAAAGTACCAATCAGTTCACTGATCACACCGATGTTATGTTCATCGATATGGAGGTTTGCCAGAACTCTGTTACTGGAACTACAATGCCAAATGGAAGAGCATCCTTTTGATTCTGACTTGGCCAGCGTCGTGTCTGAACATCGGAGAAGACTTTGCTGAAATGCATAGCGCTGACGACTTTGCTGAAATCCATAGCGCTGACGACTTTGCTGAAATCCATAGCGCTGACGACTTTGTTGAAATGCATAGCGCTGACGACTTTGCTGAAATCCATAGCGCTGAATACGTCAGCGACATGGAAGCATGGTTTCTATCCTCGGTCTCGTGTCAGAAAAAACATGTATTCGGTGTCCAAAGTCTGTAATGAAGGGGTTGACTAAAGGGGTAGACCAAGCTGTTATTTGAAGCAAAGAATGGCCACCCTTTCAAGATTCTCGGCGTAAGGCTTCATTGGAGGACTAGTCGCTTCAAGGTGAAATGGATCTGACTTCGTCATTGCCCCTGGCGCGCTAGCTGGGCTTTGTGGGGTTCTCTTGAGGGTGAAGCGGTTGTGGTCTCGATGGCGCTTTTATTGTCAAACCTGCCGATCTTATGAATTCAGCTTCTATACGATCTCACGTGTCCCGGTGGGTTCAGTTCCAGTGGGGAGACACCCTCGTTAGACATCGTTGTCACCAGAGGACAGGCTTGACTGTGGACATTGCTCTATCAATACTGACGCCGAGCTAACCGGAATGGATGAGTTTTACATCCTCACAGCATAAGCTTTCAGTGACAACCCTCCGGGGGTTGCAACCTTGCCGTGGTCGGAGGGCTTGCGTGGTCCTGTGATCCCTTAGGCTTTGCTGGCGGGGGCATCAATACTTGAAGATAGGCTGGTTTTTTAAAACTGCTTCTAGGCCTGAGAAGTCAAGATGCTGTCTGGCCTAAACATAACGTGGTAAGGAGTTGATGCCCCTGGTAGGGCTTCCCATGTCAGATAGGCTAAGGGTGAGGATCCTGACTAATAGTAACCCGCCTTTCTCCTTTTCTTGTTTTCTGCCTTTCTTATTTGGCTCTTTTCTATCTTCGTCTCCCCTTCAAGTCTTCTTTTCCACACTCCTTTTCTCTCTGTGGTCTTCTTAAGATCCGCCGCGTTTGCCGTGCGGTGCGATCTGTGACGGAGGGGGATGAGATCCTGGTGATTGAGAGGGCCAACGCCCTCAACACATCACTTTGGCTCGGACCTCTCCTAGACAGGAGGTACACTCTGGCCCGCGTGTACTAATCGGCTCCCCCTTCTTGGGGCTGGGTCAAGACAGGCAGTTCTCCCGCTGGTCAAGTTAACCCCTGCAGTGCTCGGCTCTCTGTTCCCGGGAGTTGAGCATGATCAGGGGGGATAGGGGTAGTGGCGTTCTGTTTGTCGTATATCTCTCCTGAAGCCTGGAAGGGGTCAAGACAGTGATTTCTTGGCCCTGGCCCCTTAGTTGGACTCCAAGGTGGGTGGGTAAGGGAGAGACGAAATATAATTAAACTAAACATGGCTTTTTCAAAAATCATCCCCCCAAAAAAGAAGAGGAAGGCAGCAGCCCCTATTTCAGGGGATTTCGAATCGGACAGTGACTCAGATATCGAGATAAGAGAGAGGACAGGTTTTTGGGCTTCCTGGCTCGTGATAGAAGGGACGGAGCAGGAAAAGCCCATTTCAGCTCTGAGTCCTTTTGCGATCCAGAAGGGCTTCCAAGGTCTAGCGGGTGACCCTCAGTCCGTGAAAAGGCTACGGAACGGATCATTCCTCGTCCAGTGCAGGTCAAAAAAACAATCGGAACAGCTGTTGAAGGCAAAAAAGCTCGTGGACAGAGAGATTCGGGTGACTCCCCATAAGCAATTGAATTCATCCAAGGGAGTTATTCGGTGCCCGGATTTGAAAGGTGTCTCGGAAGTGGAGATCAAGACAGAACTTGCATCCCAAGGTGTGACAGAGGTGCATAGGGTGACAGTCAAAAAAGGTGCAGAAAAAGTGCCCACCAACACCCTCTTTCTGACATTCTGCAACCCTGTGCTGCCTCAGGTCATTAAAGTAGGGTACCTAAATGTCCGTGTGCAATTGTATGTCCCATCCCCGTTGAGGTGTTTCAGATGTCAGAAATTTGGACATGTCAGAGATCGCTGTTCTGGGGAGGAGGTGTGTGGTATTTGTTGCAAGGCAACCCATGATGGGCCATGTAAAGACCCGGCTCATTGCGCAAACTGCGGTGGCGACCACCCCTCCTCTTCACGCAACTGCCCTGTCTGGATCCAGGAGTCCAACATTCAGAAAGTTAAAACAGAAAAGATCTCATTTTTTGAGGCACGTAAGCAGGTTGTTGGCAGTCAGACACCAACAGCGTCTTCATATGCTTCAGCAATAAAGAAAGTAACGACCCGTTCAGTCTGCTGCCAGACTGATGAATTTATTTTCTCAAAGACATTACAAGGAAGACCGTTAAGCTCGGGTGGAAGCAAGTCCACCGCCTCCCAACCCAAAGTGGGTGCCCCTGGTGGAGGCAAACAATCCGCCACCCCTCAGACTGCCCAGCAGTCTACTCCATCTGCTGCTGGGCAGATGAAAAAGCCAGGCCTTCCGCCTCGAACTTCCTCGAGCAGTGCCCGTGCGGGCAAGGGAGTTCAACCAAGTGTGGAGATGGTGGAGATGAGGAAGAAACCTCCACCATCTCCAAAATCCAGACCTTCTTCACCTGTGGGCAAGTCTGCCAGCAGGTCTGAAGACCCAAACAGTCCAGTGAAACTAAGCAATAAATTTGCTCCACTGAACGCAGACGATGATGAGGAGATGACCTGATTTCTCTCCTGTTCATCCTCTGCACCATGGATAGTAGTAAACTAATCCATTGGAATATCCGTGGCCTAAATTCAAATTTTGAGGAGCTGCAGCTTCTGTGTCAAACAGTAAAACCTTCCGTCGTGGCTCTTCAAGAAACTAAAATTCAAAGCCAGAAGACCTTCACTCTTTCTGGCTTTAATATTCTTTCTAAACCTGCACAACCATCCACATTGGGACTGTCAGGCGGTGTTGCCCTTCTTTTACACAAAACTTTGCTGTTTAGTCCTGTCGCTCTGACTACCTCCCTTCAGGCTGTAGCTGCGAGAGTCACTCTCCACAAGACTGTTACAATCTGCTCACTGTATCTGCCACCTTCTGTCCCGGTTTGTCGTCAGGACCTTGTCAGTCTGATCGGAGAACTTCCTCGACCTTTTTTGCTGTTGGGTGACTTTAATGGTCACAATCCTCTTTGGGGTAGTGTCAGTTCGTCATCCAGAGGTTTGCTTCTTGAGGATGTCCTTTCAGACTTTGATTTGTGTTGTCTGAACGATGGAGCTCCAACTTACCTCCACTCTTCCACAGGTTCACTTTCGTGTTTAGATTTGTCGATTTGTGACCCCTCGCTGGTCCTGGACTATGAGTGGTCTGTCCATGACGATCTGCACGGAAGTGACCATTTCCCTGTTCTTTTAAAACCCTTATTAACTGAAAACATCTCTGTCTCACAACATCTTAATTATAAGAAGGCCAACTGGAATCTTTTTGCCACCAATATTTTGAAAGAATTCCAGGACACTGATTTTCTTCAGAGTCCAGACCCAGCTGAATCTCTGACTAACACTGTGATAAAGTGTGCTAAAACCTGTATTCCAATGTCTTCCAATAAACTCCAAATGCCCAAAACACCCTGGTTTAATTCAGACTGCCAACAAATTTCAAAAGTTCGCAAACGGGCTCAGCGTCGGGTATACTACCGACCTTCAGGTCCCAACGCTCGAGCCCATCAGAAACTCCGCGCCAAATCGAGACACACTTTCAAAATCAGTAAACGTCAGTCTTGGAGAAACTTCTGCTCCGGGCTGACATCAAAAACTTCAAAGAAAAAAGTCTGGAACATCATCAGAAAAATCAAAGGGAAAAACACCAACCCCTCCATTCATCACTTGAAACTTGCCGATGCTCTGGTCACTGACAAACAAGCTGTTGCCAATCTATTGGCTTCCACCATCCAACATAACTCCTCATCTTCAAATAAATCTGCAGCCTTTTTAAAAAACAAACAACTCAGAGAGAACTCTTTATACAATTTCACATCAGACAACTCTGAAGCCTACAATCTCCCTTTTTCAATCAATGAACTGAAAACAGCTTTACAAACCTGCACTGACTCTGCCCCTGGTCTGGATGATATTCATTATCAGGTTTTGAAACATTTTCCAGAAACCTGTCTCCAGACCCTTCTTAAAGTATACAACCATATCTGGACCACAAGGTGCTTTCCGCCCTCCTGGCGGAAAGCCCTGATCATTCCAATTCCAAAGCCTGGAAAGGACCTTACCAACCCTTCCAACTATCGTCCAATAGCTCTGACTAGCTGCCTCTGTAAGTTGATGGAGAAGATGGTCAACTCCCGTCTGATGTGGAAGTTGGAAACCGATGGCCTTTTGGCCAGTGAACAGTGCGGTTTCCGGAAATACCACTCGACAGTCGACCATCTAATCCGTCTGGAAACCACCATCCGCAATGCCTTTGTCAATAAACAGCATGTGGTCGCTATCTTTTTCGACCTCGAAAAAGCGTATGACACCACATGGAAATCAGGAATTCTTCTGGACCTGCACAGACTTGGTTTCCGTGGTCACCTGCCTCTGTTTATACAGAACTTTTTGGCTGATCGACAGTTCCAGGTGCGTGTTGGCACCGCACTCTCTGACATCCATGGGCAGGAGTTGGGTGTACCTCCGGGGAGCATCCTTTCTCCTGCCCTTTTCAGCATTAAAATTAACGACATTGTAAAATCGGTAAGCCAGGGCTCTGAGTCCTCTCTGTTTGTTGACGATTTTGCGCTGTACGCAGTTGGAGCTTCTTACGCCAGCGTACAGCGTCGACTCCAACTTTGTGTCAACAAGATCCAGCAGTGGGCCGAGGAAAACGGGTTTACCTTCTCACGTACCAAAACTCAGTCAATCCATTTTCACAATTTTCGTCAGTTTTTTGTTGATCCTGAAATTCGTCTGGACAAGTCCACCATTCCAGCTGTAAAAGAAGCCAAATTCCTAGGAGTTATTTTTGATCAAAAACTCAACTTTCTCAGCCACATTAAAA
The DNA here is from genome assembly GCA_033310375.1 of Conus canariensis. Classification (NCBI taxonomy): domain Eukaryota; kingdom Metazoa; phylum Mollusca; class Gastropoda; order Neogastropoda; family Conidae; genus Conus; species Conus canariensis. The sequence goes on from CM065719.1 coordinate 89,685,995, forward strand.
ATCTCAAAACCTCTTGCCAGAAAGCTCTGAATATTCTGCGGGTCGTAGCGCACACTGACTGGGGCGCTGATAAGAAAACTTTGCTGCATCTCTACAGAGCCCTGGTCCGCTCCAAACTGGACTATGGTTGTGCTGTGTACGGCTCTGCAAGACCCTCTTATCTGAAACTCTTGGACCCTATCCACCATCAAGGGCTTCGTCTCTGTCTTGGAGCATTCCGCACCACCCCTGTGTACAGCCTGTACGCAGAGGCAGGTGAACCCTCACTGTCCAACCGCAGGCTGAAAATGTCTCTAAATTACTATATCAGACTGTTCTCAGAACCGCAGAATCCTGCCTATGACTGTGTCTTTGACCCCCAGTTTCAAAACAAATTCGAAAACAACCCTAACTGTATTCCGCCGTTTGGTGTTCGTATGCAGCCTCACGCGCGGAATGCAGGTCTAGACCTAGGAGTTGTGTCGGATTTTTCCAAGTTTCCGGATCAGCCTCCGTGGACCTTTTTCACACCAGAGATTCGTTTTGATCTCGCAGCTTTTCGTAAAGAGTCCACCAGCTCTCAGGCATACAAGGCATTGTATGCTGACCTCTGTTCAAAATTTCCATCCTGTCAGAAAATTTTCACTGACGGTTCCAAGTCTGAGGATGGAGTGGCCTGTGCAGCCTATTGCCCTGGTGCTCCTTCTCAGATACTGTTAAAACATATACCTCCAGATGCCTCTGTCTATTCTGCTGAACTTACTGCTCTGGTTCTGGCATTGAAAATAATTTCACAATCTACGAAGAGGGACTTTCTGGTTCTGTCGGATTCGCTGTCAGCTTTGGAGGCCATAGCTGGCCGCAACCTTCAGCATCCAGAACTTTTACATTTCTTTGAACTTTTTAGCAAGTTGAAAGTGGATGGTTACAACATTATTCTGGCTTGGGTTCCTGGTCATGTTGGCATCGGAGGGAATGAAATGGTTGATCGTTTAGCCAAGAATGCTACAAGAGAGAAATTGTCCAACATATATATCCCCTGCTCAGATCTGAAACCCAAAATTAATGATTATGTGAAAGACCTCTGGCAGGAGGATTGGAATACCCAGACGGATAACAAACTCTTTCGGATCCGTCCAAACCTTAAGGAGTTCCTCCCATCTACGTCTGGTGGTCGTAAAGAGGCAACGGTTCTGTGCCGGCTGCACACCGGCCATTCGTATTTTACTCATTCCTACCTTTTAAAGAGTGAAGAAGCTCCGTGGTGCATTCCATGTCATGTGCCACTCACAATGAAACATATTCTTTTAGAGTGTTGGGACTTGCACGATGTGAGACACAAACATTTTACAGCGGAGTCCATGAAGATCCTGTTCAGGGATGTCCCGCCTGACGTGATCCTTGACTTTTTGAGAGAGATTAACATTTTTCATCTGATTTAAGATTTTACGGAAGAAAGATTTTTAATGAAGTTTCTGGTGCGTTTCTAGAAGATGTCATTTAAAGAGATGTGTGAAAGGTTGTTTTTTTTTGTTGTTTGTTTGTTTTTTTTAATGACTTGTGAGTTGATTTTAACGTGGTGACAGCCCTGATGTGGCCCCTTGCGGTCGGCTGGGCTATAAGCAACATTATCTTATCTTATCTCTTTCAGTGACAAGTTTGTCGCCGCAGGAAGCTGCAGCATGGAGTCGTTTGTCTTGTCAAGACTTGAAAGCTGGCAGGTTTGGTCGGAGTTGGAGTTTGCGGTCGGGAGAGGAACCCAGTGTAGACGGCCTCGTCAGGCAGGAGCCTGCGTGAAGTTCTTCTTTCGCAGAGGGTCGGTGTTTTTATTGTTCATGGGAGGTCGTGATGATAATCTCGTTAGGACCGCTGGGCGGTCGTCTGCAGGTTGTTCGTTGGTGATGGTCGATCCTGTTCTTGTCGTCGTCGTGGCGGTTCCCTTAAAGCCGTCGTCAGGACTACCGGGCGGCCGTCTTCATGCTGAGTGGCGACGGTCCTGTGGCGCGTGAGGCCGACTCGGGAGACGTACGGGACACAAGTCGCCGAGTCGCTGCACGCAGATGGATGTCCACTCTGCGCCCATGGGGGACGTTCCCACCCTCCCCCCACCACCAAAGGGAGGACCCTGCTGGTCGTGCAGGCCACTGGGGAAGTCGCACAGCGGCAGCGCCTCGTCGTCAAACTGCCCCACAGCCTCGAGAGCCGTCTCCGGCGACACAGGCTAGTCCCGTCGTCAGCACTGGTGGGAGGAAGGTAGTCTGTGCCGTGCCGGTCATGCCACCTCCCAGCAGGGTTGACTCTGGAGAAACACGCTGGGCACTGTACACTGGGCACTGGACACTGTACACAAAGCCCTGCAGTCACATTCGTGATCTCTTATCCATCAGTCTTAAGTCACCACCACCCCCACCCCACCCCTCTGCATCTCCCTCTTTCTTTCTTCTTGGCTTCCCCTCCCTCTCCCTCCACCCCCCCCCCCCTCACCCCTCGCTCCGCTAAATCATCTTTCGTTACCACCCTCTGTGTCTCTGTCACACAATGCTCTTTGTCTGTCTGTCTGTCTGTCTGTCTGTCTGTCTCTCTCTCTCTCTCTCTCTCCTCTCTCTCTCTCTCTCTCTCTCTGTCTGTCTGTCTGCCTCTCCCTGTGTCTGCCTCTCTCTCCTCTCTCTCTCTCTCTCTCTCTCTCTCTCTCCTCCCCCCCCCTCTCTCTCTCTCTCTCTCTCTGATACAGTTGTTACTACTGATCATTCAAACTCTAATGAACTTAAAGAACTCCATCAATTTTGTCACGACAAAAAAATCGCGTCTGAACTACACATTCCACTCATAACTGTGCACGAGGTGTATCAGTACCTACTTCATCTTAAACAGTCAGGAACACGTGGACTAGATGGCATAGATGGCAAAATTCTGAAACTCTCAGCTCCAGTTATAACTGACACGTTAACGTGTATCTTTAATTTGTGCATAGATAAAAGTTATTTTCCAAATGCGTTCAAAAAAGCAAAAAGTTATACCCATTCATAAATCTGGTGATAATACTGATCCTTCAAAATACAGACCAGTATCAATCATATCTATCCTTTCCAAACCTCTAGAAAAGCATTTAAATAAACACATCCTTCATCACTTCAACAAGTACGATTTGCTCCATCCCGGACAGTCTGGTTTCAGACAAATATTCCTGCCATTCTGCATTAATCTTGTAGATGTGTGGCTTAATAATATTAATAACAACAGATATTGTGGTGTCTTATTCGTTGATTTAAAAAAAAAACATTCGATGTCATTGACCACAATCTCCTTATTCGAAAACTGGAAGTATACGGTCTTTCAAAATCCGCCCTTATCCTTCTAAAATCATACATCACAACACGACAACAATGCGTCTTATCGGGGACGACTCTCTTCTAAAACAACGCTTAAGTATGGCGTTCCACAAGGCTCCATTTTAGGCCCGCTACTCTTCTCAATCTACATTAATGACCTACCCCTACATGTGAGATCTACATGCGACCTCTTTGCAGATGACACCACAATTCACACCAGCCATAATGATCCTTCCAGTCTTTCAAAACATTTGCAAGAGAGTACCAACGATCTTGTACAATGGACCGAACTGAATCACATGTCACTTCACCCTCAAAAAACAAAACTGATGTACATTACAACTAGGCAAAAAAGACAAAAGCTCACCAATGATTTGCCTCCTATACACCTCAATAATGTACTTGTGGAACAAGTCACTCATCATAAAGTATTAGGACTAATAACTGACAATAGTCTCAGTTGGAATCCCCACATAATTTTACTGTGCAAAAGGCTTTCCCAGAAAGTCTATCAGCTCACCAAAATCAAACACTTTCTTGACTTTCATTCACGAAAACTTTTTTTCCATGCTCATATTCAGTCTTATGTTGATTATGCATCGACTATATGGGATTCTGCAAGTGCAAACACACTAAAACCGTTGTTCAGCCTACATAAACGAGCGCTCAAATTAATCCTTCTGAAGAAAACTAGCCTCGAAAGCTCTGATTATAAACATCTTCACATTCTTCCATTCAGTCAGAGACTCAAATACAACAAAGGGCTAATGATGCACAAGATTCTGACGGGAATGCTCCAACAACTTGAATGAGACGATTCCCAAAAGTCTCGAGAAACTCCCCCAAACTCCATATCCCTATCCCAGAAATGACCTATTTAAATCAAGTCTAACGTACTTGGGCTCCTCTTTGTGGAACTCCCTTCCAGAATTCATCAAACAAACCCATTGCACCACAACTTTCAAAAACACTTACTTTACCCATCTTCTGCAGTAAAAAACAACAACAAACGAACCAAAAAGAAAACAACCCATAAGTAATACCAACAAGTGATCTCAAAAGCATAAATCATCCCATTTTCATGTACTTCACCAATTTGTCTTTTTCTTGTTGTTTTTTTTTTTTTTTTCATGTATCAAGTATTTTGATATGCATATATATATATATATATATATATATATATATATATATATATATATATATATATATATATATATATAGATAACCAGTGTGTGTATGTATGTAGTATGTTTGTATGTGTGTATATGTATGCGCATGTAATATATATATATATATATATATATATATTATAATATATATATAATATATATATATATCTAAACTGCTGGCAGGTCCGTTTTCTTGCTGTCCCGAGACGATTTAAGTTGAAAAAAAAAAAAAAAAACTGGATCCCCAAACCGCTCAGCTGTCTCCTGTTCTTTTTTATTATGTCCAATATTTCGGTCCCAAAAGGTACCTTCTTCGGGGACAGGAGAGCTGCAGACATATATGCATTGTGTTATTTTATCATACTATCGAACATATTTTTTTTTTACAGATTTTATCAGATATTCTATTCGTTAGTTTGATAAAACGACATAGTGCATATATGTCTGCAGCTGTCCTGTCCCCGAAGAAAATTATTTTCGGGACCGAAATATTGGGCATAATACAAAAAGAAAAGGAGATATCCAAGCGGTTTTGGAGTCCAGTTTTTTCTTGTTTTTTTTTTTTTCCACTTAAATCTATCTCTGTGTGTGCGTGTGTATCATACACATACATATATATGTGTGTATATATATATATATATATATATATATATATATATATATATATATGTGTGTGTGTGTGTGTGTGTGCGCGCGCGTCTGTGTGTGTGCATGTTTGGGTGTGCATGAGCACGCGTGCGCCTGTGTATATATATGAAAGGAGAGAGAAGGAGAAGCAGAGAGAGAGTTGACAATTTTGACTCTTCGGAATGTATTGTCATTGCACAGCAGGTCTTATGACAAAAGAGTGGGCTAACAACAAATCAGCAAAAAGAAAACTTACCATTAAGAAGCCAGTTAAAGAAAAAGAAACACTTTCATTTATGTAAATATGTTTAATGGAAAGGTTCAGAAACACTGAAAAAGGAGATGAACTGAGTGAAAAGGGAAAAAATTATGAATGAAAGTTCCGAACAGCTCAACCATCCGAAGCATGAAGAAGAAACATTGTCCTTTCTTCTTGCAAACAAAGCGATTAAACTCAGCCCTCTGACTTTCTTGTCTAACGTTACATGCATCTGTAACGAATGTTGCATTAGACTTTACAATAAATCCATCATCCGACAACAACATACAACAGAGTTCTTGTTTTTCACACAGGCACTTGGTCACACTTGGCATGAAGCAGTCTTTCTTTCCCATGCATGCACGGGCGTACTCACACACCCGAATATTGACCCACGCGTGTAAACTAGCGCGTGAAATGTTAATACGTATCTGTTAGTGAACCAGTTTGTGTGTGTGTTGGGGGGGGGGGGGGGGGGGAGAGGGTGAGTAGGAGGTCCATCTATTGAGAAGAGTCTAGAACTACACTTTGTCTAAACCCAACTGATCGTATATAGGAAATGGGAGAGGGGGTGTAAATATGCAGGCTAACCCAAATTTTCTTTTAAAGGCGGGTGTGCGTGTTGGGAAAAGGCAGAGGAAAACCCTGAATAACCCTCTCTTGTTTGAAGGGTGGGATGGGGTGGAAGAAGATTCCAAATAGTCCTAGACTGACCCTTTGGGGAGGAGGGGGGGTGAATCCAGGCTAGCCCAGATTTGCCCTGGGGTAGGAGTGGGTGGGGGGGGGGTAAGATCCAACTAGGGGGTGTAAGTTCTAACTAGTCCTAGAATGACCCACAGGGGTAAAAGCAGGCTAGCCCAGACTTACCCCAGGGTAAGTTCCAGAGGGAGGTAAGAACGGGCTGTTACACCGGTAAGGACAAGGTACATGTTCTGTCATGTGCACAGCATTCATTTCACAACACACCCGAACTTTCCTTTCCCCCCATTTCTCGCCCGCTCTCCTTCCCTCTCTCTCGGCCACCCGGCATTTCCTCCCGCACCCGGCCGCCCCACCCCATTCCCCTCTCCCCGAGCAAAACCACTTTCCTCTCATGTGTGGAGTTGTCTACTATCTCAACCTGCGCTTGTTTTTCCCCCACTACTATCTCTCAATAAACAGACGTTTGGCAAGACCCGATGCCACGACAGCAGATGACGTGCGTTAAAGCCCGTTGTGAAAGAAAAATCAGAACATCTTGAATGCACCCAAATGAAATCACCAACATGTGGAAGAGAAGGCCAGTTTGGCCGTTGTATGGATGACACGTATACACCGTGAAAAATCGAAAGAAAGGCATCATATTAGTGTGCCCATTAATAATGATAACCATCATAATCATAATAACAACAATAACAACGCATGGAAATCAGTTTTAAAATACTAAGTCCCCAGCATACATATAAACACACGCATGCACACACACACACACGCATGCACACACACGCACACACACACACACAGATAGAAAGTGAGAGAGAGATGGGGGAAAAAGGGGGGAGAAATGTTTAAGGTAAAAGGTTTTTAAAGTTTATGTCACAGGGCAGTGTATTGGTACGCCTATTCCAAAGAGACTTGCAGCAATGAGTATTTGAAGCTGAGCCAGATAAGAAGCACATGAAACAACGTGCCTTACACTCATTCAGCTGTTTGGTGACTCCCGTATGACACTGACCAAACCAACAATAACATCGTGCTCGCTCACGCTTATACACACACGAAAAATGTGTGTGTGTCTGTGTGTGTGTTTTAGGTAGTAACATCTAATTCTACTTTGAGCGTGTAATTCAGACTTCAATTCTCTGCATTTTTTAATTAATGAATGTTCTGTGTGATCGAATTTATAACCGAATCGACTTCAGTGAATCAATATCCATTTCGAAAGGAAAATAAGCCTCGCATAGGTTTCCTGATCCGGTAAAAAGCGATTTTGATTGGACAACTGTAAGCAATATTGATAGGCGATGAAAACCCAAATCGAACGCTGTTCGAATCTGCCAACTATCCCCTCACGTGAACAGATGCGGCCAGTGCTTGAAACCACATTGCTGAGTCCCTCAAGCCTCAAAACTTGCTATGTCTGCAGGTTTCATTAATTAAGCTAGCTCAAACGATCTAATAGTGGGGGAAAACAAGCGCTGGCCAACAACTCCTCTGTCATCATAGTAATGACTTGGCAAAGATTTGGACTTAAGGGGAGGGGGGGGGGAGGGGGGGGGGGTTGAAGATGAAGAAAATAGGAACATGAAATTAAGAAAATATATCATCGATATGAACACTCTTCACTAGCTGCATGAGGGAACCATCGTTATCCCTTTCGAAGGCAGATCTATTTGTATTGCCTACTCCTAGGCCTTTCGTCCGCTCGATCGGAACTCATCAGGGAGACACGGCTGGTTGTGTCTGTGCTCCTGGTGTCAAATTGAGACGCACCACAGTCCATATCCATGTTCCTATTCCCCCCCCCCCCCCTCCCGTTAAGTCCAAATCTTTGCCAAGTCATTACTATGACAGAGGAGTTGTTGGCCAGTGCTAGTTTTTCCCCCACTATTAGATTGTTCGTCTTTGTATTTGTCTGACTTTATTCAAGTTTAAAAGGCTGTGCCAGTCTTGAATAAGAGCCTCTCTGTGTTAGGTTTTTTTATGGGAGCAAGACTTACCCTACTTGTTTACTGTTTATTGTTTTCTGTTCCCTGCCTCATTTCATTTTCAATTAAGCTAGCTCAAACTTTCCTTCCTTCCCTCCAGCCTACCCCTCGCCACTTTGAAACCTCCTCCACTTTGTTTATCTTAGCACTCCCTTCTCCACCTCTCCCACCTCCTCCACCCTCCCCTCGCACCTCTCTTACTCACTCCTGTTCCCATCTCCACCCCCTTTCTCCTCCAGCCATCCTTTTAGCCAGCAGTCTACCCCCTCCCCCTCCCCCACTCCCCCCACCGGACTTGTCATTGTGCAAACGTTCCTGTCGAAACGGCGTTAAGCAATACCGAACCTGTCCGCCCGTCCCCATCTTTCCGTCTCCTCCCCCAAACCCACCCCTTCCCCCATTCCCCTACAACAGCATGAGCTAGCCGTTACTGTCACCCCCTCCCCTCTCCATCCCCAACAGGACAGTGCGCGTTGTCCTGCAGGGGGCGAGAGGGGGGAGGGGTAGCAGTAAAGACTAGCCCATGCTGTCCACCTACCCTCACATGTAAGCACTTGTGTCCCTGTGTAAGGGCTCGCATGTAAACGCTGGTATTCACACACACACACACACACACACACACACACACACACACACACACACACACACACATGCTGCACACACACACACACACACACACACACACACACACACACACACACACACACACACACATGCTGCACACACACACACACACACACACACACACACATGCTGCACACACACACACACACACACACACACACACACACACACACACACACACACACACACACACGCAACACACATATACACGCACACACACATGCTGCACGCATGCACACACACACACACACACACACACACACACACACACACACACACACACACACACACACACACATTTTCTGCCAGCATCACTGATGTCAGTCAGTTGTACTGCCTGTTATACGGCTGTGTGCTGTTAGTTGCACAAGAATATAATTGCCGTAGTTGAAAATACAAGTTAACATCTTATAATACACACGTGTAGTGAACTTCAGTTCCGAAAATGGGAAGGCGGAGGTAGGACAGGGGGCACTTGCGACTTGGAGACATTCTGAACAGAGGGGGACATCAGGGCTCGCCGAAATCATTCCATCACGGACAGTAAATATCAAACAAGTTGGATAACTCTTGCTGCCACGAGGAAATAATTGCACGCACATAACTCCAAACGAATGCTGCTTCCAACACCAAATCGTCTGGCAGAAATGCCAACACAGACCACACAGAGCAAACAAGGAGACTCCCCCTAAAAGAGGATATTTCAAGCTTGCCCATGTACCCTGTACCTAACACATGTACATAACAACAACAACTGGAGAGATGACCAATACAAATTGATATTAATTCAAGACTGGCACAGCCATTTCGATCTTGAGTATAGTCAAACAAACACTGGGACAAACTGTAACAAATGCAAGTAATGTAATCTACGACTACTTTTCAAGGGGTCTTTATCTATGCCTACACTGGACAACCGTCAATCAGAACATTGCAAGGTAGCAAAAGTGCCGTGTGTGTGTGTGTGTGTGTGTGTGTGTGTGTGTGTGTGTGTGTGTGTGTGTGTGTGTGTGTGTGTGTTTGACTGTAACGTTGAAAGTCATGATAGTTATATTGCATCAGATTAGAATTCAAGTTTCACTTCATCCCTCAGTTAAAGTGACGGGCAGTTGGGGGATATGAGATAAAATGCAGTGGACTGGGAGAAAATCAACTCACGATAACTTGGGGTCCATCTTAAACTGACCCCTTTCCTTTTATCTGTGTGGTCCCTGTCCACGTGTGGATCGCCTTCCCTGTTCACAGTGTATGGGGCAAAAAAAGAACACACAGCTGGCGGTGGCTATCACAACAACATGTCCCTAAACCTCAACCACTAGCGCTGGGTAGCATACGCTGGGAATCTCGTCAAGCACATTGACAGTGAGGATGGGGGAAGGGAAGTGGTGGTAGAGAGTGTAAGCCGGTAGTGGCGGAGGGGGGTGGGGCTGGGGGTGGGGGTGGAGGTGGATTAAGCCCT
>CM065719.1:89701127-89713627 GCA_033310375.1 Conus canariensis
CTGCTGGTGATGGAGAATGGCACCATGAATGCAGTCCGATACCGTGACGAGGTTCTTCACCCCATTGTCCGACCCTACGCTGGTGCCATTGGTTCCGACTTCATCCTTGTGGATGACAATGCCCGTCCTCACGGTGCCCGCATTGTCAACCAGTACCTTCAGAATGAGGGAATTGCACGCTTGGAGTGGCCTGCACGCTCACCAGACCTCAATCCGATTGAGCATGTCTGGGATATTATTGGGCGAGCTGTGCAAGCACGTGAGCAGCTGCCTCAGAACATCCATGACCTTGGAGTTGCCCTCCAGGAAGAATGGGCCAGAATCCCCCAGCAGCAGATCAGGAATCTCATCTGCAGCATGAGGAGGCGTTGTAGAGCTGTGATCGCAGCCCGTGGTGGTCACACACATTACTGAGAGTCCATTCATTCTCAATTCCACACAGACAGCAGTGGATTGTTCAGGTTGACTCTTCCCTTCCATGCCCTGTTTCAGGTGGCTTTTAGGGGTTGTGTCATTTGTCCATTCTGTTTCTTGGTTTATCTGATGGAATTTCCCTCATTTTTGTTTGGTTTGGATGAAATAATGACTAATTAACAGTATTTGACCGTTTGAGTTTTGATTGACAAATATTCTGGACCATTACAGTGTGTTGAATATCTGATCCCTAGCAAGTGTTGAGTGGTATATTTAACCAGATCGAATAGGAGAAATAAGAATTGATATCTTCATGATGAAAGGATCATGTAAAATTATGTCGCTAAGAATGTTCATTACATGAATCGATTCGAATAGCATGAACGCACGCGCGCTTGTGTGTGTGTGTGTGTGTGTGTGTGTGTGTGTGTGTGTGTGTGTGTGTGTGTGTGTGCGCGCGCGCGCGCGAGCGCGCGCGCGTACCTGTGTGCGTGTGTGTTGTTATTTTTTATTTGTTTATTTCACATCTGTTTATTTAATTCTTTAATTTCATTTATTTACTCGTTTAATTTATTTCAGCGATTTATTATTTATTTTGTTTTAGATACTCAAACACACACACGGACAAACAGTACCAAATACAGGTAACCTCAATTTGATTGGTGTGAAAGGAACCTAACATGAGGCTGTGTACGGTAAACGGTAAATAACGAAGAAGTAGGCTAGCTCTTGCTCCGACGATGAATTAGATAACTCCAGATGAATGCTGTTTACGTCACTGAATCGCCTCACAGAAATGACAACACAGAGTTACACACAACAAACAAGGAGACATCCCCCCTCCCCCCCCCAAAAAAAAAAAAAAAAAAAAAAAAAGATGTCCCAAGCTTGCCCGTATACCCTATACTGTTCGTCAGTGTGTTTGTTTAACTATATTCAAAGTCGGAAAAGGCTGTGCCCGTCTTGAATCAATGCTAACTCGTACTTCATTTCTCCAGTGGTTGCTGTGTATATGTGTCAGGTATAGGGTATAAAGGCAAGTTTCGAACATCCTTTTTAGGGAGGTCGTCTTGTTTGTTCTGTGTGCTCTGTGTTGTCGTTTCTGCTGGGCCTTTCGGTGTCGTACGCAGCATTCGTTTGGAGTTATGGGCGTGTATCTATTTCATCATGGGAGCGAGAGTTACCCTACTTGTTTATTATTTACTACTCCCCCTCCTTATTAAAGATTTCCTTTCATTCCGACTAGATGTCAAACATGAAAATAAAAATAGAAATGCTAAGCCGCCAAACGAAGGAACAAACAAATTACAAACCGGACGTAACGCGTTTCGACCTATTAAGCCTTCTTTAGGCAGAACGAACACCATTCAAAACAATGGAAACAGAAGACGAACAGTCACGTGTCTATTTCATCTGGGTGAAAAAGTGGCATGGGTGGAAAACTGAAAGTAGGAAGTGGAACTGTCTGAAGAGAAGCGGGAGGAGGCCGGAGAGGAGAAGACACGGATAATGATAATGATAATGATGATGATAATAATAAAGCCATTACAGTCATATAATGAAAGTAATGGTGATGATGATGACTATAGTTATAACATAAACAACAATAATGATGGTAATAGTCATAACCAACAACAATAATGGTGATAGCAGTAACAAGAACAAAGATAATGATAGCAATAGATGAAGAAGAAATAGGAAGGAGGAGGAGAAGACAAATCTTACAATAACAATCGCGACAATATCAATAATAGTAAGAAGAAAATATAATAATGGGATGTCTACCTCCCCTTTTGCTCATGGGATTGTGAGAGCGTTTCGTGTACCGACAACAGTGACAAGCCACCGTCACAGCGTGCGCCACATCAGCTCACTGTGTCACCCGTGTGTGTGTGTGTGTGTGTGTGTGTGTGTGTGCGCGCGCGCGCGCGCGCGCGCGCGTGTATGTGTGTTCGTGTGTGTGTTAGTAAACAAAGTCCTGGCCACGGTCTTTGGAGGAACGATATACTCACTTGTTGGCAAGAACAGTAGCATGCAAGGAATATTAATGTCAGAGAATGAGAAAGGCATCATTCGTCAAACACTGAGTGCACAGTCATCGTCCACACAACCTCGGTTGGTGGACATTACCACCATCAGACGACCAGTTGTTGAACTGTCTGCTTATTAAGGTGGCAGCACACGCCCACGTTGTCATAAAAACTGTCTCACAGTAGGCAGTCACACTGTAAGCCATTGTACAGTAGGCCGTCGCTCAGTAGGCTGTCTCGCTGTGACCATCGCGCAATAGGCACGCAACCGTGCCTTCACCAGAGCTCGTAAGTGAAAAAAAAATTCCCAGACTGTCATAAAAGTCTTCATCACTCACTGAGTTTTTATAAAATGTAATTGGCATTCCCTGACTTTGTTCTTCACATACAAGTGCCTGCCCTCACCGAATACTGTGGTGTTTTGTTGGTAAATAAAAAATAAACAAGCAATTAATACGTTGTTTAAAATTGTACTGCAGGTGAACCATCACAGCTAGAAGGGGGATACGGCTAAACACCAACGAAGTGACTCGGCATCAGGCAGCGTCTCCATAGGTGAGTTGTTCTACGGCAGCCAGGTATAGATTGCCTTGGGGTGTATGCATCGAGTGCGACAAGACGCCCCTGGCTGTGGTTGTATTAGGGGAGATAAGCGAGGTTGGACAAATGGCTTTGACAGGGCAAGGAAGAAGCGACAGAAAACGGAGCTCGCTCGTACCTGGGTCATTAATGTTTGGGTAAAAGTTAGCCGAAAACAATCAGAAACAACAACAACGACAACAACAGATCCCACATGTAAATCCTGGACGGCTGCTAAAATAGACAAAAAAGAAAACAAATGGGGGTGGAGGATGGGGTGGGTGAGGGAGGCCTTTTTACTAAACCCCAGATTCTGCAACTGGTCAAAATACCTACAGAAATAATTAGAGAAATTCATTTGAATAATTCTATTTCATCGACCTTCTATCTCCTCTCTCCCTCGCTCCTCCCTCTCTCTCTCTCTCTCTCTCTCTCTGTAGATAACAATACGTACACACACACACCACACACACACACACACACACACACACACACACACACACACTCACATGCGCACACAGAGACACACATGCGCGCACGCACGCGCACACACATACACGCACATACGTACGCACGCACAAGTGCACCCGCCTTTCCAACAAAATACAAACAAGGAAGTTCTCACAAGTGAACATAACAGCACCTGAAATAATAGGAGAGTAGTGGTGGAACAACCAGTGTGTCCTCTCTGAGACATAACGACTTCAGGTTCTTAGTGCATCTACCATAAGATAAAGAACAAGAGACGATTGTGAAAAAAAACACCTGCTATTAGATATTCCTGTCCCTGTTGGTTTATTTCAATTATTTTGATAACTGAATGATGTTTGCGTAGTGTCATATATATTTCATCATCCCATATTTGGCCAACAGAGAGGCATCTAACTTTCATTATTCCATTTCTTCCCTTCACCTAGGTAGTGTAGCGGTGAGTGTAACGTCCCGTTGGCCAGAGGCCCTTAACGACATGGTGTCTGCACTGAGGTCATGGTAGACTGTGTATATTGGGCTTCTGCAGGCTTATTATCCTAGTCGTCTATTCTCTATGAGCATCACATGGTATGCCTTGGACAATCAGTCATGTCTGTTTCTCAGGTCACAGAGCAGAATGGATCCATTGGCTGACCTGAGCTCCACTCTCCCGCAGGACCCACCTCCACCCAGCAAGAGAAGCCCAGCTGCTGCTGCCAAGGGAGACGACCGCTATGGCCAGCTCAACCTTGTCGGCTTACCAGACGTGGTGTTGGTGAACATGTTCAAGATGCTCCCAGTCCCTGACCGAGGTCGCCTGGCGCGCACCTGTTTAAGGTTGTCCTCCATCATGCAGTGCCCCTCTGTGTGGACTGACGTCTGCATTCAGCTGCAGGCAATGATTACTGATGAATGGATTTGCGCTAGCTTTCTGGGTCCAAAGGATAGCAGTATGGTTAAAAGATATGAAGCGTATTTCCAGCGCACCACCATTGTTTTTCCATCTACGACAATTTCACAGGAAGTTTGTGACATGTTGTCAAAGTTTACTCAGAGAGAAATCAAAATGGAACTGATAATGGAACAAGGCTTTTACATCCGCAACCCAAGGGACCTCTCTCATACTCCACGTCACTCCGTTTATGAACCTGTTCACGATGTGATAAATATGATGGACACATTCAGTTCATCCACAAGCATTAGTTTTGAATTTCATCATCGTCGTTTTGATTTGTTTGGACTTGCAAGGAAATTGTACTGCAATCCCACGCTGACCAGGTTTTATTCCATACTCACAGACCTGGTATTGCCAGAACAATGGTCAGAAAAAAGTTGGCACGACTATATGGTCTGTCCCCTACACCCACAGCAGCTCTAATTTCAAACTTTCCTGCTCTGAGGAGGCTTAAATTAAGCCTCCATAACGCCAGTGAAGAACTGCTGCTTGAACTGTCTGATTCCTCGGGCAGGCGGAGCCCATTGCGCAGTCTTGTCCTCCAACACGTGGATGGTAGAAAAAGTGAGACGGAGGCTTTCCCGCAGTTGTCATCAGCTGCATGGAGGAATCTGGCATCAGCGTGTCCTTCTCTGACCGTTGAATGTTATTTTGTTTGCCATCACATGCCCCCTCTAAGTCAAGTGATAAAACCGGAAACGCCGTTGGTCAAACTGAAAGTCACTTGTAATAAGTACTCTGACACCGACAGTGCCCGGTTTTCACAGGTGTGCAGAGAACACAGAAGCTCCCTTCAGTTTTATCGTCTCTCTGCTGGCAAATGAAACATACACAAACATTCGCGCGCGATCGTTTGGGCGCACACACACGCGCGCGCGCGCGCGCGCGCACACACACACACACACACATTTACACACAACACACACACAAGATGGCGGACAGTGAGGAAAGTTTCGGTTAGGCTCTCCTAAAAATTTCCGCAAAACTCCATCAACATGACCAGACTGACTCGATCAAGAAGTCTAGGCAGCCGCTCAACAACGACACCAAGGAAAGAAAAAGAAAACGGCGCTCAGAAAGGTGACAGCAAGGAATGCCTCCTCAAAGATGCCCTGAATCGATCAGCACAGAAAGCCGCCCAGCGTGAACGTCAAGGAGATGGAGGAGAAGAAACCAGCACGACAGAAGACACCACCATATCTGTCGCAGTGAGTTGGTAAAAGATATGAAAAGCATTATCGAGTCTCTTACAGAACGAATAGCGTCTCTGGAAACTACTGTACTCAAGCAGACTGAGATGATTGCTAGCATGGTCAGATCTAACGTTTCTGCATCAATAACAGACAGCCATATCCAAACAGACAATCTGACCTCTCATACTCTTCAGTCATATGCTGACGTTGCAAAATCATGCCTACCTGCTGCATCACACCCCAAGAAAACATCACCATCAACGCCAGAGAGAAGGAGGTGAAAGTAAATAAAAAATCAAAAGAAAAGAAGGAAGCCGAGAACCCAGATAAAATGACGTCAGGATTTCATGACGAAAAAGATCAGACAGGAAAAACACAGAACTCAGTCAGTTCCAAACAAGAACAGAAACAAGACTTCCCGAGCGTCGTAATTCTTCATGATTCTGTGTATAAGGGAGTGAATGGGAACAGACTGGGCCTTTCCTATGGTTTTGAGGCTAAGACAAGCCGAGTATTCACATCAGAAGACCTTACTTTGGCGCTTCAGTCAAATCTTTACACTGATGACAAACCACCAGATGCAGTAGTTATCCACTGTGGGGCTAACGACCTACAGAAAAAAGACCCAAGACATGTCAGCAAAGAGTTTACTTCCATTATCAAAGACTTTGCCACCAGCCATTCCAAAGTGAAAGTTGTGGTTAGTAAAGTTGCTCCAGTCAAAGATCCCAAACTGGAAATTAAGCGAGAGGTTTTTAACGCTCTAACAACCTCAGATCTGTTTGGAATCAAGAATGTGCCTTTTGTTTCTCATAACAGCCTACCAACCAACAACTGGGCACTCAGAGACAACCTCCATCCTACACCTAGAGGGTCAAGTGCTCTGGCAAGAAATGTTGGAAGGCACGTTCGAAAATTCTTCTGGGAGAAGCCGAGGAAGACAGTGAGTTCGTCTAACCAGCGACAGGCCGAGAAGTATCAACCTTACAGAGGACACCACCCCCTCCCTGGATACAGAGACCCTTGGTTCAACATGTTCGACGTGTTGAGTACACAGTGGTATTAAACCAAAGACAAAGAGACCTGTTGATTTAGTTTCTGCGGAAATCACAGTCAAGATCACTGTTTACCCCATCTTGAGTGACTATAATTCGCATATTTCTTGTTTTTCTTTGTCAAAGCATTTTATATAGATCTATAGTCTGTTGTCAACTTTTTGTGAAATTGTGCATTTTTGTTGTTTTTATATTATCTTATCACAACTATCTTTTGTTGTTGTCGTTGCTGGTATTGTTAGCTATTTCTTATTTATCTCACTGAGTTCATTCCTAATCGCAAGGCTGTTGAGACAACACAGCGTTAATCAGGAGGGAAAAAATGCCGAAGAAAATGAAAGGCAATCTAATATTCAAATAATGCACTGGAATTGTAGATCAATTTCCACAAATCTAGACAATCTTGTGCAGCATCTTTCATCAAATAAGTACCATGTTTTAGCTTTACAATCTCTAAATGTATTCACTAAGAAACTCCCAATCCTTAAGGGCTACTTTTATCCTCCAGTCTACAATCTGAGGATGAAAAAGGAAAAATCAACACAGCTATTTATATCAAAGATGTTCTGGATTACAGGCAAATTGTACCACCCTTTCCAACAGATACCAGAAACATTAATGCCTGTGCAGTCAGAGTAAAGTTTAATGAATCGCTGATTTTGAATATAGTTTCTGTGTATCTGCCAATGGGTCCAGACGAACAGAACACGGAGTGGCTACGCTCGATTCAGGATCAGAAAGAGAAATGGTTGATAGTGGGCAATTTTAATGCTCATTCTCCCTTTTGGGACAAGGAATGCACTGTTGGCAGGTCTGTCAATAACCGTTTCGTCGAAAATGTTATTGGTTCTGCTTTATATCTACTCAATAATGGGAGTGTAACTAGAATCCCAGATATATCGAAACATAAGACATCTGCCATCGATTTGTCACTTATATCACCAGCTATTGCATGCAACTGTGAATGGGATACTGTCAAGGATACATTGGGTAGTGACCATCTTCCCGTTGTTATCAGTTTAAATGACAAAACAGTAAGTCAGGATTCAGTAAAAGATAAAATTCCTAAATATAATTACAGAAATGCGGATTGGGACAAATTTGAAAGATTGTTGTCAATGCATAACATTGAAGAACTTCAATCGGATAATATAGATAGTGTTTATGCAAAATTTACTGAGATAATTTTGTACGCTGCTGATTCTTCAATACCGAAGTGCAATCAAATGAAAGATAATAAATATTCAGGAAATGTTTGGTGGAACGATGCTTGCACAGAGGCTAAACAAATGAAGAAAGAAGCCTTTAATGAATATCTCAAAGACAAAAAGAATGAAGAAAAACACAAAAATATGAAGAAGGCAAAAATACATAGCAATAGAGTAAACGAACAGGCCAAACGGCAGTATTGGTCTAATTTTTGTAAAAACGAAGTTTCTGATCATGCAGATCTTCAGAAGGTTTGGAAAAAAGTGAAGGATATGAAAAATGGAGTATGCCTTCCAGAATATCCAGTACATATAAAAAATGAAGAATTTCCTTCTAACTCACAAAAGGCCAAAGCTTTGTCAGAAATGTTTGCAGTGACGAATTGCAAAGAGGGCTTGTCAGAAAAGGATAGAGTTTTTCGAGAGAAAGAATCTTCCAGTGAAATATACAATGATCCAATAGAAGATAACAGCCATTTTATCAATGCCCCAATCACCTTAAAAGAAATGAAAGATGTAATTTTCTCCAATGGAAATAAAAGAACTTCAGTAGGCCCTGATGGAATATCAAATGAATTAATCAAACATTTATCTGCTAATTTTGTTAACTTTCTTCACCAATTCATACAAAGATGTTGGTCGTCTGGAAATATTCCATTAATATGGAAACAATCTATTATTGTTCCCATACACAAGCCTGGTAAACCAAAATCAGACATAAACACTTATCGGCCTATTGCTCTGACGTCACATACGGGGAAACTGATGGAAAAAATAATTTTAAATCGTCTCCTACACTACTGCGAAAAGAACAATATCATACCAATACATCAAGCAGGTTTTCGTAAGGGCAGATCAACCATCGATCACCTTACCAAATTAACAACCCAAATTAAACATCAGTTTGCTAGAAGGAAAAATGTACTGGCTACTTTCTTTGATATCAAAAATGCGTACGATCAAGTATGGCACTCTAGACTACTTTATAAATTAAAATCTATTGGCTTATCAGGTTGCATGTATAATTATTTCAAGACTTTTCTAGCAGATAGATCAATTCAGACCAAAATAGGACACACTTACTCAAAATTAAAACCACTTCATATGGGAATTCCACAAGGATCAGTAGTAGCACCAATACTTTTCAATATTTTAACACATGCCTACCATCATCTGTGTCTAATCATGTTGAATTGGTTCAATATGCTGATGATATCTGCATATGGATGAAAGTGACTATGAAAAAACGCACTCCAATGAGATCGCTAAATTACACTAAAAAATGTATCAAAGAGAACTTGATAATATAAATGGTTTTATGATTCCAAATGGTTTAACTTTGTCTCCAGAGAAATCACATATGATGCTTTTTGACTCTGGTTACGATCGAAGAGATTTGCCTTCTTTCAATCTAGAAGGGTCAGTTATCAATTATGCACAGTCTGTTAAATTTTTAGGAGTAATCCTTACGTCAAAATTGTCATGGAAAGAGCATTTAGAATACGTAATGATGAAAGCTAAAAAGAGTCTGAACTTCCTAAAAATTGTCAGCAAACAACAGTGGGGACAAGACATTTCCACTCTTATACATCTAGTAACAGCACTTATTCGTTCAAAGTTAACATATGCCCAAGAGGTATTCTTCTCTGCCCCAAAATACCTTTTAAAAAAATGCAAAGTATAGACAGTAAAGCCTATAAACTTGCCATTGGAGTTCCAGTATATACATCTTCATTAAAAACATATGCTGAAATTGGTATATTACTTTTTGAAGAAAATATGAAACTAGCATCATCTAAATATATCCTACAGAGTACATCAGTTCCAAATTCAAATTATGATGAAGTGTGCGTAAAATCAGACACGGATTTTCCCAAAAGAGCAAAGTCGGTTGCCTCTTTAGAAACAATAGGCACTTACACTTATGACATTTTTCAAGAGTCAGGAATCAGTAAGAAAGATATATCATCTCGTGTACTGTTCACTGCAGTCCCTAAATGGGAACTACTATCAGCCTATTTCGATTCTAATTATACAAATATAAAGAAAAATGATGGTCCCACTTTATCTGCTTCTGTAAAAGCTCATATTATTTTAGCACTACCCGGACCATCTAAAAATTTACACTGATGGCTCTAAGCTAGATAATGACATGGTTGGAGCTGCATTTGTAAACCCAGCTTTAAAAGCAGAAAAGGCTTACCATCTTGGAAAACATTTTTCAGTATTTACAGCAGAACTTATTGCTATTTTGATGGGTTTGAATTTTCTGCTTGATCTTCCTTTTAGTCTAGTTCAGGTATTATTTTTGGTTGATTCTAAATCTGTTTTAGACGCGCTACAGTCTTATAATCTAAAAGTAAGAGGTGATATTATTGCAGGAATTTGTCATACAATCCATTATTTGTCACTGCGCGGAACTAGTATCTCATTCTCTTGGGTTCCATCACATTGTAATATTTTTGGTAATGAATGGGCGGACAGAACAGCTAAAAAGGGTGCAATGAACATTAAAAATTCTGTATGTGTTAAAATTCCTTTATCTTTATCTGAAAGTTATTCCTTAATAACGAAAACTTGTTGGAATCATGTGAAGGAACTATTAGGAGGTTCTTTTGTAAATTTCACTGAAAAGAGGAATAATTTCAAAGTCAAACATATACATTCCTGCAATGGTGAGCTCATGTGTGAAAACCGAACACTGTCATCCCTGGTCTACAGATTCAGACTGAATGCGCTCAGATGCAAATTCAACAGTCATGTTAAGTGCGTCTGCGGTGAGGAAATAACACCTGTCCATGTTATTCTACACTGTCAGCATTTGAAATCATTTTTACCCACTTCGATTTGTGATTCAACGGTTTCAGATTCATCTTTTAAGAATATTTTATTGAACGATTTTACTTATGCTGGATGTTGTTAAAGGCTTAAAACGGAGCCCAGTTGGCTCATTGATTTAATGTTTACAAATGTTTGAGTATATTATTGTTGTTAAGATTTCATTTTGGAAGGGAAATGGTAGGGAAAGGTTCAGAGGCAGGAAGACGGGAGCTTTTTTTTTTTTTTCGTCTAATATCACAGCATTGTGAAAAGACGTTAAAGAGAAGAACGAACATTCACACACCACACACACACACACACACACACACACACACACACACACACACACACACGCACAGATAGGTAGATATATCTTCTTTCTTCTATCTATCTTATACTCTCTCTCTCTCTCTCTCTGGATGAAATTTTAAGTACGTCCTCAATGATATGTGACAATGGCATTGACTTGGGGTCCGATTTTTACATACCTGTAAAGAGATGCAGATGTTGTATCTTTATTGGATGCTACTTGGTATATTTTTTTAGTGCTGCTGCGTTCTTCTATTTGTGTGTCTAGACCACATAACGTGAACAGACATTAAATTGAAGACTACGAGCTCTCACACACACACACACACACAAACACACACACACACCACACACACACAGCGGCGCGCACACGCACACACACACCGACACACACACACGCACGCACGCACGCACGCACACACACACACACACACGCACGCACGCACGCACGCACCACACACCCACACACACCACGCACACACACACACACACACACGCACGTACACACACACACAACACACACACACACACACACACACACACACACACACACACCCCCACGCACAGCACAGAGCTTTCATCCATCAAATTACTACCTGTGACACGTCTGTCGAGTTACGTATCATTCTAGTACGTAATTTGTTTTATATTACGTCATATTGAAATATTTACGTCTCTTCCCTCACTACCTTACCTGCTGGCACTCAGGGAGGATGTCATGTGCTGACGAAGGCAAATAAAGCCGAAAATTTCATGTATAACCACGACAGCTTCTTGTTCTTGTGTCTTTTTTCTTTTGGATATATATATATATATATATATATATATATATATATATATATATATATATATATATATATAATGCTGAACAATTAAGTAGTGGGGGAAAACAAGTGCAGGCTAACAATTTATCAGTGATTATAGTAATGACTTGGCAAAGATTTGAACTTTTAGAAAAGAAAAAGGGAAAAAAAAAAAAAATGGATGAAGAAAATGGGGGGAATATATTATAAATATGAGAAACCCTTCACTAGCCGCCTGAGGGAACCACCGCAATCCCTCTCGAAGGCACATCTATTTGTATTGCCTGCTCCTAGGCCTTTCGTCCGCTGGATCGGACTCATCAGGGAGACACGGCTGATTGTGTCTGTGCTCTTGGTGTCAAATAGAGACACACCACAGTCCAATCATAATATATATATATATATATAATAATATTATATATATATATATATATATATATATATATATATATATATATGGGTGTGTGTGTGTGTGTGTGTGTGTGTAATTATATATACATACACACAAATCCCAGATGTCGTGTATGAAACTGAAAACAGCAAGGGAACGTCCACTGATAATGAAATACACAGTCTGTTCATGGTGTGCGAGTCTTTGAAGTAAAAAAGGAAGAAGTGAAGAACTGGGGAAGAAGAGGAGGATGGGGGCCCCACTAAACAAAC
>CM065719.1:89718627-89733627 GCA_033310375.1 Conus canariensis
TTAAAGTTGATTTTTTCCATTTTAAAATTTGCTGATTCAAAGTGCTCAACGTATGGAGCAGTTAAGAGAATGGTACTGAGGATCAGCGCAATCTTAAAAACAGTGCTCAACCACAGTGGGAGCGACATTTGTTATATTAAAAGCAAGTTAAAATCAAGCTTCTAAAAACATCTACAAATTTGTTTCACGCTGTGCGGTCGTCAGGATGTGATGAGCTTGTGTTGCCAGTGCCACGTATATATATAGCTAGCTGGTTTGCTGTTGTTTTTTTCCCGTGCTACATGTGTTTCTCAGGTGTTGGTTTTTTTCGCTGATAGGAACTTCCATCTGTGTCTGCAATTGTTAACCATTTCTGTTCTAACAGAGGATAAAAATACATACGACTTCAAGTCATGGCGAGTACCACCAGCCATTGAAGAAATGAAAACATTTGAAGAAAAAATGAGAAGAATGTTAGCCAACATAGATTTCAAAAAATCTAATAACAAATTTCAATCAGCGTTAGAAAAGGAAATTAAACAAATTCAAAATGACACCAAAATATTTGTGAAGGCGGATAAAACCAATAACTTTTACAAAATAGAACCTGAAGAGTACTCAAAACTCCTTGATAAAAATATCCAGAAAAATTACAGAAAGGCTGACAAGGCTACATATGATCACATCAGAAAGAAAGAAAAGGAACTTGTGCACCAAATGGACCTAAGTGACAGAGTAGAGACCACAGCAGCTAGAGAAGCCTTTATTACACTTAAAGACCACAAACCCAATTTCTTGAACAACCCAACATGTAGACTGATAAACCCTTCCAAATCTGAACTAGGGAAAATTAGTAAAAAAATCTTAGAGAAAACCATAAAAAACATAAAAGAGAACACTGAACTCAATCTCTGGAAAAACACATATGAAGTAATACAATGGTTCAAAAACCTCAATAAACAAGAAAATACAGTTTTTATAACATTTGACATAGTAGATTTCTACCCATCTATAGATGAAAAGCTACTAACTAAAGCTATAAAATTTGCCAACAAGTACACAGAAATATCAGGGTCAGAAATGGAAATCATTTTCCACACAAAGAAAACTTTACTGCACAATAAAAATGAAACCTGGATTAAGAACACAAGCAGGAATTCAACTTTCGATGTCACAGTGGGATCATACGATGGTGCCGAGACTTGCGAGCTTGTCGGACTATTCATGTTATCCAATATTCAAAAAAAACTTGGAAAACAAACTGGACTGTACAGGGATGACGGCCTTGCCGCTCTGAATGACAACCCTAGAAATATTGAAAATAAGAAAAAAGAATTGTGTAAAATTTTCCACAACCAAAACTTAAAAATCACAATAGAAGCAAACAAAAAGATAGTGAACTATTTAGAAATAACGTTAGACCTCAACCAACACACATATAAACCATACAAGAAACCAAATGACACGCCTGTTTATGTAAACATCAAAAGCAATCACCCACCCTCCATACTGAAAACAATACCCAAAAGCATAAATAAAAGACTATCCAATTTGTCATGTAACGAAACAGTATTCAACAACGCTACAGCTGAATACCAAGAGGCGTTACATACAAGTGGCTACAATTACAAACTAAGATACGATCCAGACAATGATACAAAAAGATGCAGAAAGAACAGGAAAAGGAATATCATATGGTACAATCCCCCATATGATGCAAGAGTTAAAACAAATGTAGGGAAAGAATTCTTTAAAATCTTGAAATCATCTTTCCCAAAAGACCATAAATTATTTAAGATATTCAACAAAAACAACATCAAATTATCATATTCATGTATGCCGAACCTTAAAAATGCCATCGATTCAGCAAACAAAATGAAAAGCAGCACAGAAAAAAAGGAGGGTAACGAAAGGAAATCTTGTAACTGTACCAAAAAAGAACAGTGCCCCCTAAGCAACAAATGCCTTTATAACAACATTGTGTACCAAGCCACTGTAACATCAGAGAACGCAAAAGAAACATATGTAGGTATCACGGAAAACCAATTCAAAACTAGATATGCAAACCATAAACAATCATTCAACAAAGAAAGATACAAAAACCAAACAGAATTGAGTAAATACATTTGGAAACTTAAAGAAAAAAAACATAGACTACAACATATCTTGGAGAATTTTAAAAAGAGCAGCATCATACAACAACATTTCAAAAAAATGCAATCTATGCCTAACAGAGAAATACATTATACTATGTAAACCACAGTTGGCAACTCTAAATGTTAGAACAGAAATGGTTAACAATTGCAGACACAGATGGAAGTTCCTATCAGCGAAAAAAACCAACACCTGAGAAACACATGTAGCACGGGAAAAAAACAACAGCAAACCAGCTAGCTATATATATACGTGGCACTGGCAACACAAGCTCATCACATCCTGACGACCGCACAGCGTGAAACAAATTTGTAGATGTTTTTAGAAGCTTGATTTTAACTTGCTTTTAATATAACAAATATATATATATATATATATATATTCATATGCATGTGTGTGTGTGTGTGTGTGTGTGTGTGTGTGTGTGTGTGTGTGTGTGTGCATGAGCACGCGTGCGCCTGTGTATATATGTGAAAGGAGAGAGAAGGAGAAGCAGAGAGAGAGAGAGAGAGAGAGAGTTGACAATTTTGACTCTTCGGAATGTATTGTCATTGCACAGCAGGTCTTATGACAAAAGAGTAGGCTAACAACAGATCAGCTAAAAGAAAACGTGCCATTAAGAAGCCAGTTAAAGAAAAAGAAACACTTTCATTCATACAAATATATTTAATGGAAAGGTTCAGAAACACTGAAAAAAAAGATGAACTGAGTGAAAACGGAACAAATTGTGAATGAATTAAAGTTCCGAACAGCTCAACCATCCGAAGCATGAAGAAGAAACATTGTCCTTTCTTCTTGCAAACAAATCGATCAAACTCAGCCCTCTAACTTTCTTGTCTAACATTACATGCATCCGTAACGAATGTTGCATTAGACTTTACAATTAATCCATCTTCCGACAACAACATACAACACAGTTCTTGTTTTACAGTGATGCTTAGCTCGAAAACACTATATGATACTATCACTTAAAAAAAAAAAAAAAACACGTTTGAAGACTGATAATGCTATTTAAAACATCAGCAACTGCATTGGTACATGATATCATGTTTTATGGCTGTCAATGCTATTAAAACATCAGCAACTGCACTGGCACAATAAATTATGCTTTAGGACTGCCAACGCTGTTTAACACATCAACAGCTGCGTTACCACATCAAAGCTATTTTAAACATCAAATAGAGCATGGCACATGAGACAGTCTTTTAGACTATCAAAGCGATTGAAAATATCAACAACTGCATTGGCACAAACATCGGAGATTTCGTGACTCTCATGTTGAGAGAGGCCAAACATACGCAGATTGTCTCTACAGGAAAAGAATAAACAGTAAACAAGTGGGGAAACTTTTGCTCCCATAAGAAAACCTAACACAGAGTAACTTTTATTCAAGACTGGCACAGCCTTTTAAACTTGAATAAAATCAGACAAATACACAGACGAACAATCTAATAGTGGGGGAAAAAACAAGCACAGGCCAACAACTGAACTGTCTTCATAGTAATGACTTGGCAAAGATTTGGACTTAAGGGGGGGGGGGGGGGTGTTGAAGATGGAGAAACTGGGAACATGAAATTAAGAAAATATATTACAGATATGAAAACTCACAGATATGACCCCCGCTCCCCACCCCCCCCCCCCTCCCCCTCTCCCCATGTCTCTCCTGTCTCTACACGGCGTTGTCTCATGTTCATGTGAGATCACTATCAGTGAAGTGAAATCTCCTCCAATGTCTGGAGTCTGTGGACAAATCCTTGATGATCTGGTCATCGACATAGGCATGGCAATGCATGTAAAGCTTTGGACATGCTGACAACATGCTTCTCAAGCCTTCTACCACTTACTGACATCGAAGACTACTGGCACCTGACAGGGCAAAATACTGAAGGGTGCTGCTATGTGTTTTACACAACTTGCACAATGCCAATAGGCTGTCAGTATCTATTTCAGTATAAAAAATGGCTTCAAGTTTAACCAGTGGCGTTTCCGGCTTCATCACGTTGGAGACAAGTCTAAAGCCATCATGTCTTATGAAGCATTCCACTTGGAGTGAAGGACCTGCTGCCGTGAGTCTGCTCCACGCTGCTGACGACAACTCTGGATAAATGCTTGGGTCCTCGTTTATGTCTTGGATTATAAGTCTCTTCAGCTGACACCACCTGCCCGAGGTATCAGAAAGTTCCAGTAGCAGCTGGTCACTGAGGTTGGCAATGTTCATCTGGAGAACTTGAAGAGCTGGAAAAATGGAGATGAAATCCGCTGTAGGTGCAGACTGCGTGAACAGTTGTCTGCCCGAATTGTGATCTGAACAACTTTCTCCAGTTATAACCATGTTCCTTGTCAGACGAACGCAATTCTTTGACACTGTTGTCGGGTACAGCTTCCGCACGACGTGTAAATGCGTTCTATTCAATGTTAGAGAAATCTGTGTCGGACTTTCAAGTTGCTGGATTAACTCTGGTAGATTTGGTGGAAACTCGTTAAGAAATGTACGTTCCCTAAGGCAGTCCATGGTAGAGGAAATGGTGCAAGCATCAAAAGCTGTCAAAACCACTTTTCTTACGAACCGCCTCACACAAAGTTGGGCCAGCAGATCAAAAGACTCACGTGTTATCGCTACAAAAGGAATGATGATCTCTACATGTCGGAAGAACTTTGAATATTTTCTAATCACTACTTTGTCCATCTCACTGATGCTGCTAGTACAGGCAGAGTTGGTCGGGTCAATGGACAAACGAATGGAGACATCTCTCCACACTGAGGGCCAGTGCACGACATCAGACAGCCTTGAACAGGTGCACGCCAGGCGACCTCGGTCAGGGACTGTGAGCATCTTGAACAAGAGCTCCAACACATCATCTGGTAAGCTGACAAGGTTGAGCTGCCCATGGTCGTCAGCAACTGTGGTGATTCTGTTGCCGAGTGGCGGCGGGTCTTCCTGTGGAATGGATATGGATCCATCGCCTACGGCCGTGTCAACTGAAGCCATCGCCATGTGTTCTGTAACAAGAGAGAAGGAAAGCCAGGCGGCATGAGTATGGATGAGAGGTAGGTGCGTAACTGACGCAAGGAAATAAATACCACTTAACTCATAGGACAGGGACAGAACAATAAACATCTAATGGTGCCAACAAAGGGTCCGTATCAATGGAAAAGTTTTAAGTGTGATGTATGAACACTCGACTTTCTGATCAGTCGTCCAGCTTTTTTTATCTTATGAATTTCTCTAGGATGTGCTGGAAAGAGTGAAAGTCGTGTAGTATGAATGCCTCAGAACTAGTCAAGTCATTTTTGATTTGTGAATAAATGAATTACTTATATTAAAGGTCATCAGACCATTTCGGTGGAGCCAGATGGCAATCGTGTTATAAATGATTAATATGAGAGACAGGGCGTTAACAGGCGAGCAGTTTTACGCGGCAGTCTTCAGTCCAAACGAGTATGACAGGAAGTAAACAATGACTCATTTGTCTGACGTAATAGAATGTTATTTTCCAGCTGCTTTCACACTTGTCTGTGATGCTGAAAAAAACGTGCCTTGTGACCTATCAGAGATGTATTTCTTCATGTATATTACATAAATGGACACTATTCTTCAGCTTTAGTAAATGACAGCGACAGCACATACAGCGAGAGAGAGAGAGAGAGAGAGAGAGAGAGAGAGAGAGAGAGAGAGAGAGAGAGAGAGAGAGAGAGAGAGAGAGCATAGGAGATTCTTTTGAAATAAAAGAAACCTGAACAGATTTACTGAAATTCGAAATCTCGATTCCTATTTTCACTTATTTTCCTTTCCACATACGAACACTACCAACGCCACTTCCGAAGTCAATACTTGTAACTGCCTATTACAACATATATCATGGAGTTCAAACTTACCATACTACATTGATCAACACATAGCTGCCAACCTTTTGCACTGAAACTTCAGGAACAGGGGATGAAGAAGGTGAGTTGGGCTGAAAAGGGAGCACTCTGGTTTTTGACGGAACGCATTTTAGACCACACTAAAGTTGACGAATGTATGTATAAAAGCAAAGAATTTTCACAACATATAACAGCAAAAAACATTCACATAACATTATTTGGACTTTGTCATGAGTCGGCCGAATGTTCTCGAGCATTTCGGCAAATTAAGGGTAGTTTTGCTGTTGTTGAGAGCAAGTTCCTTGGGTTCTTCAAGTGTGCGAACTCAGGCATCACCAGAGGGGAATACCCCGAGTCGTATACTGAAGGATGGAGAGTTACTGGGGAGTGGTTCGCATGTCTAGGGGGGTAGTAACAAGAACATGCCGACCTGCCGGTCCTGGGTAGACGACAGTGTCCACTTTGAGCACTGGCTATTCACTGGGTTCTCCAGTGGGCCTGAAGGGAAGGCGATCGTGTCAGGTGACCGGCACGGGAAGGTGACCGTCAGCCTGCAGGCAGAGTACAGCGACCAGTCAGTCGTCCTTGTTCTGAGAAATGAATGGAAGGCTTCGGCCTATTGAGTGGTTCGCACCTTGTTGTCTATAGAGGTAGTAACTACTTGAAGCATCAGTCCTGGCTTGTGGAGAAGTCCAGGCTGTTAGTACAATGGGTAGCTTCAGGGAATCGAACATGAGTTGAATAGGAGGTCAGGCATTAAGCACTTGGTACCCAAGTCTTTGTTGACGCTAGCAGCTGTGGTGTGTGTGTGTATGTGTAGGTGACTAGTGATTCCATTGGAGGAATCAAAATAACTTGGGGATTTATTGGTACAAATCGTGTGATGGGTGTGTGCCAGTGATTCCATTGGTTGAGCCAGTTAAACTCGGGTTCTCTCTTTCTTTGAGAACGAACTAAGGAGCTTGGAAAACCAGGAAGTGTGTGATTCACTTAAGGGAAAGTGAACTCGCCCGTCTTGCTGAGGGCTCAAGAAAATACAGCGTGAAGCAGAGGTTTGCTGTCGCCTCGTTGTCTCCTGGGTGGGACGTAAGACAGTGGAAGTTGCTGTCGCCTCGTTGTCTCCTGGGTGGGGACGTAAGACAGTGGAGGTTGCTGTAGCCTCGGAGCCGACGACGAGAAGAATTGTCTCCCGTGTGGGGACGGTCGACAGCAAGACGTGTCAGCCTGTTTGAGCCTAGACAGGGAGCTGCCAGACAACGGTGGGGTGTTTGCAGCCAGAGAAGACCTGTGGGAGAGGCCGACAGGAGCCCTTTCCGTGGAGAGGGCGAAGTGCAGTGGAGTCCGGGAGACTCGGTGTGAGGGTGCAACGCGAGCTACGGTGCCAGTGCCCCCCAACTGGGATTTGGCCAATCGGGAGGACACAACAGTGTGGCAGTTTCAGTTCGTGGTCGCACAGTGCGATGAGAGAAACTGGTCAACCAAAGAATGCTGGCAAGTTATGGACGTTTCATTTGTTCGTAAGTTTATGAGTGTGCAAACAGAATAGTGGAATATTGTCTTTCCTGGTTAAGTAAGAATAACTGAAGAACAGGGGATGCGATTTATGAAATTGTCTGTATGATGTTTACATTGTTGTATGATACAGATAGTTGTGTTGTGTAGTGACGGGTGGGGGCTCGGAGTCAAGTTAAATAAAAGTTGATTATTTTCTATGAAATGTTATTGGTTTCCCGTCACCTTTGTGCGGGCCCGATGTGAGTGACAGAGTGCGTGTGCCTAGCGAGAGCGCATTTTGGTTGTGAAAGCGTAAATACTTCTGTCTATAACCCCCTGCATCCCTGAATATAAAATCATATTTTAATAACGAGGGGGAGCGTCGGAGACCCGTCACAGACTTAATTCTGCAATAAGATTATTTAAAAAACAAAGAAACTATTTTGAAATTCTTAATATCTATTTAACATTAGACAATGATTACTGAAATATGGAAACATTAGATAATGATTACTGAAACATGGAAACATTCACGACAACAGTCAGAACAGTTGGTGGCGCTGTAAACCCAACAACTTTACTTTCGTTCCTGATAGCTCTGTTACAATAGGTAGCGCTTAGTGTGAATTTCACATATCGATGAAAACCAGGAACATTCCTTTCATTCTCTATACTTGTGAATGCCTTTGGCGGTATGTGTCAAAGAAGTGGAAGTTTTCCTTACACATTATTAAACACCAACAACAGTTCTTTTGTTGTTAATAGCTGCAGATACTGTAGAACAAAGTCCAAATTTACCATAAAGCATCAATGAATAGCGACAACAACACTACAGTCGTTAATGTAACTGCCTTTTACAATATATAGCATGAAGTACAGACTTCCTTTTATACATTAAGAAGCTAAAAGAGCACAACTTTTATCGTCAACTCTGTTTACTCCCTGCTACAACACAACGCATAGTATTCAAACTTTACTCATTAATAAACACCAACAACACTACTTAATTGTATTTGTCTTTAAAATTTGTGGCATGTAGTCCAAATTATTCTCGCACATTATTTAACACGAACAATACTTTAGTTGTTAATTCTTGTACCTGCTACAATATGTGTAACGGAATTCCCTTCTAAATACATTGCCAGACACAAACAACATTGCTTCCCGTGAAGTTACTTGTAACTGTATGTTACGGAATGTAGCATGGAGTCCAATCTTTCTTTCACACATTACAAAGCACGTACAACACAGCTTCTGTTGTTAATAATCTATTGTAACTATAATTATGTGTATTGTTTGGTGTGCACACTTTCCTTCCACATCAACAAACACCACTGGCATTGCTTCTTTCACTGAAGAGGGAATGTTCCCAGCGATGCTTTCTTATTCCCTCGCAGGATCAGGGTGCGATTCCATTGGTCCGTTAACGGTTGCGGCAGAATTCGCGCAACTGAAAAAAAAAATGAGGACATGATTTTATTTGTCCAGTTACGATTTCAACAACAGACAGATTACGGATACGTATAACAGACTGGAGTATGCAGCTATCGATACCTTACCGGTTGGGTCAATAGATGGGCGTGTGTGTCGTTATCATTTCATTGTGATTTTTCAATCCTTTCTTCTAGAGAACAAAAACGGAATCACGAAACCATTGAAGACAACAAACAAAATGCGAACAAAACCCACAACAAAATTGCATTTCGATCCATTTGGTCTTCCTCAGGTGCGGCGACTAGCATTCAATACAAAGAGAAAGAAGGACGAGCAGTCACTTATCTCTTCGTACTGAGTGCTATTGCTACTACAACTACTACTGCCGTTGCTGCTGCTGCTGCTACTTGTACTGATGAAAATAATAATGGTAGTATAATAACATAATAAGGACATTAACAATAATAGTAATAGTAACTGCATTAATGATAATTACATATTCAAGTTACATAAGAAGGGGAGGAGTTAGAGGATAGTTTCAGTAATATGATTTTAGAGGTAATTGTAATAATCATGATAATTCTAATAATAACAATGCTGATAATAATGATGATAATAATAATAGCAGCATACAGTCATTTTAAAACGGCTGAGCATTCTGTAGAGAGACGCAAAAATCCTATTGAATTGTTATTGATAGAAACTATAATGCTCTTCGTATAAACATCTTACTTAGTCGCAAGCGTTTTGTTACTTGAATTTCCTGGGTCAGTTTTCAGGCAAATACGAGTGTCTTAACAAAAAATGGATGCCCATTGATCCGTTCGCTTTTCCAAGAACTTCATGCACTATCAGACAGAAAATGCCACTCACGAAATAATCTTGGTTGATACAGCTAGTGCAAAGGTATAACACAACAGAGATGATATTTTAGGCTTTTGGCCCACAAAGGTTGTTCATTCCTTTGCAACAGGCCATAAAGACGAAACGTGAACATTTCAGTTGTAGTCTGGAACTAATTTAGAAAAAAACGACATCAAGCTTTTGATAAAGATTTCTTGCCGATACCAATCTATCGACGGATCCGTACATATTCACACCACATTGAGCTTGGTGAATACCCCCCCCCCCCCTTACCCCCCTCCTCCCCTATTCTCTCCTCCACTTATATATAACGAATAAACAGACAAATACATAAATAACTAACTAACTAGCTGAATAAACACGCAATTTTTGGACCATCTTCAGTCATATATTTCATTATGTTGCTCGCTATCCTGTCACGCGTGTAAACTATGAACATAATCACTCTGGCCTTGGACAGATTTTGAATCCATAGCGACACGAAAGGCTGTCCGTACACGCTGCACATAAAAGCTGACTAATCTCTCATCCTATCCTATCCTCTCCTATCCACGCCTATACTAGCAGAGGACAGTTTGAAAAATGGCCTTGCAACGAAGTGGATACTTTCCAGCCCGTTTATTTTTGATAGAACTCGTTCCTTTTTTTCCAACCTAGCCAGTATAACAGCAAAACGGCTGATGCCTCATAGTCAATGTCACGTGACTTGACACAGCAACTAGTCAATGGTCAAAGGAAAGCCGTTTTCTTCATTCACATAATGGTTTTCTTCTTCTTCTTCTTCTTCTTCTGGTTGAGAACACAACGTTAATTCATTAGCCGTTCTAGCACCTAACTGAAAATTAGGGGGTTCACTATAAACCTAAATCTGCCGGACTGACCAGCCACTGTGGTGAAGTGGGTAGCGTCGCGAACTCCCGGCTTGGAGGTCGTAGGTTCGATTCCCATTAGAGACATGTGAGGTTTTTCTACCCAGAGTTAAGTTTTCTACGGACTCAGTTGGGAAGACTGAGACCACACAGTCGAGTTTCATTCACTAAATGGGTGCGTCTCTGAGAGTATTGCTGAACTTCCTTGACCAACACGGCAGGTTTATGTATCTCTCGGGCCTGATTGACGCCGGAATACATTTTGAAAGGAAGCGTAGAGTACAGACCTTTCATGCAGTCTCAGACTGGAATGGAAGTAGCATTATCTTCCCCATCCTCATCGATCAGCATTTAAAAAAAAAGTATCAAATTCTATGGTCCTTCATGCTCTGCTCTCATGGTGACGTCAGTTTCGATATCTACTCCGTGTTTATGGCCTTGGTTTATTTTTTTTGTCGGGGTCACCAGTATCAGCAAATTTATGGGGCTGTCGTTAGATGGACGTGTGGTGCCATCCGGAGGAACAGCTCACTCGAACTCACACCGGCTCCACGACTAAGCAATTATTGTCGTCAGTAGGAGGCTCAGTAGGTGGTGTCCTGCGTATGTTGAAACAGAACAGGCACTACTGAGCACCACCGAAGTGACTCAGCAGCAGTGCAGTGTCTCCTTCGATGGGTTGCCTCTTGACGACTTGACATTGACTGCTTCCCGTGGATTGTCAGTGCCGGGGCTGCAGCGGGACGGGTCAGGCTGTGGCTGTGGCCGGGGGACTCGGAATGAGCGGCGTGGGTGCAATGCCACTGGCGTGGCACAGAAGATGGGACAGAAAAAAAAAAACTGCCGCGAGAATGCATTTTCCATCGTCAGTTCACTTCCATGCATGCTGGGGCTAGTATGGGATGGAGACTGGATGGGTAGCTCATTGTATTGTACCTAGGTTGTCGTGAGTGGTGGCTTGCATTACTTCTATTTGTAACTCTCGGTCATTTTGCCTTCCATGCGAGAAAGCCTTCAAGATACTCTGTCGAATTCTCGACTATTTACATTTACGCTCACCGCTAAAGTGTGCTATGAAGTACCAACACTCGCCAAGAAAGAGCAAATTCTCGCCACTCTCCCTGTGTGAAACGCATCTCAGGGTAAGCGCACGTCTGTCACGATGAAAACTGGTAAAGTTTCTCTCATAAGGTTATCTAACGTGTCAGAGTAACTTACTAACTAGCTAAAAGGAATACCCTTCATAATAAACATAGGACTTTTGTTGCTCTGACCAGTGTTATCAGAATACAAAGCACGAACAGTTGAAACCCTTTTGGAAGGCGTAAAATGAATGTGGAATGGAAACGAGGCTGTTGGGAGGGAAGATGATAGAGGTAAAAATAATAATCATTTGTTGGCAGGGGAGATGATAAAGGTTAAAACAATTATCATCATTATTATTATCATCAACATCATCATAATGATAATCATCATCACTATTATCATCATCTTCGTCATCATCATCATCATCAGAATAATAATAATGAATCCATCTTGCGCCCAATTTGAAGAGATAAGTGACTTGGGTTCGTCCTTGGTTTTCATTATCTTGAATGTTGTTCGTTTTGCCTGAAGAAGACCAAAGAGGTTGAAACGCGCAGATTTTGTTTTGTCATTTGTTTGTACTTTCATTTGGCGGTGCACAAATGTGTCTTCTCTCTTTTCTTTCCATTTTCACCTGCAGTCACCTCGCTTTGAAGCTACCTTTATAGCAGAAGACACAGGCTGACACAGGCGTTGTTAACATCCTTTGGGACAGATTACACAGACTCAATAAAGTCTCAGTGGTTTGAAGTCCACAGTCAGACATCAGAACAGTTCGGTACCACTTAAATAAGGATAACGAAGGGATATTA
Organism: Conus canariensis; assembly: GCA_033310375.1. Classification (NCBI taxonomy): domain Eukaryota; kingdom Metazoa; phylum Mollusca; class Gastropoda; order Neogastropoda; family Conidae; genus Conus; species Conus canariensis. The sequence goes on from CM065719.1 coordinate 89,731,184, forward strand.
TGAACAATGCACTCATATTTCTTTTTTATCCTTGAAATTAGTCCCGAATTTATCTGACTTCTGATTGTCGAATTCAACATTATAAGAATACCATATAGGTTCACCCATCTAAACATATTTTTCTGAAAATAGCGATGCCAAAACACCTTTCCCAACGTGCCTGGCTGAGCCTTCACACACACACACACATGCTGCATGGTTTTCAGATTTAGTTTTCGGCACATTCCTTCTGTCTGTTGTCGTATCTTCCACATTAAAAACAAAAGAGATACACTAGGAATCACTAATCCATTCAAAGAAAGAGGTCGAAGGTATGCAGTTTGTGCTGAGAGTTAGTGCAACAAAGAGCCATTCACAAACAAACTACTCACAGCTCTTGTGCTGGTCACAGACACCACCACTGCAGACGTTCCGTCCCTTTCCTTGTGCTGCCCACTTCCAACTGACTCACAGTCTTTCTGCTGTCACGCATTGCATTTTGCATTGAGGGTGAGATTAACGTCCTATCGGCCTAGCGCCTGAGCCCCTTAAGGACAAGGTTCCTGCAGACATAGGTCTGCATATTTGTGGCAACTGCTGTCGTCTGGCAGTAGTGGGTAGGTTTCAATGGGGATCGTCGCATTTGTCTCTCAGAGCTCGTGTTCCTCTTGAACATTGGCTCAATTCTGGTCGTGATCTTCTTGAATGTTGGTGCAAGTTTGGTCGAACTGGTCTTGAACGTTGGTTCAATTTCAGGTTGTTGGTCGACCGACGATGGGCGTCGGTGTGTGTTGCCTGCTGTCCCCCAAAATCAGCCTGTCTTCAGGACCACCGGGCGGCCTTCTTCATGGTCGGGTGGCGATGGTCCTGTGCCGCGTGAGGCCGCCTCAAGGAGGGAGCAGCACGAAAGTCGCTGGAGGCTTGCACGAGTCCCTAAAACTTGGCGGGCACTCACTGACTGCGGCCGAGAGGGCAATTGTTCAGCCCAACCCCGTAAGGAGTGCCCCCATGTCTGTCACCCCACAAAACGGCACGGTATTCCAGGCCACGGTAGTCACAGTCAGGCAGCGCTCCTTCGCCAATTGCCCCACATCTCCAGGAGCCGTTCCCCGGCGACACAGGCTAGACCCGCCGTCACCCACATGGCTGGAAGGTTGTCTGCGCCGCCCGACACTGATCTCTCACATCAGTGTCCCTCAAAGGAGGGACACTGTCACGCGCAGACCCTTGTTACACTACCTACCCGAACTTTCCTTTCCACACACTTCCTGCCCGATCTCATTCCACCTCTCACATCCATCCAATTCTTCCCCTCCCCGCTGTCCCTCCCCCACTCCCCGGGCCTAACTGCCTTCCTTTCAGAGGCGCGAACCTGGATGTAGCTGTGTACCATTGTCAGCAAGCAGACAGACATTGGGCAATACCCAGCGCAACGGATGACATGCGTTAAAGCTCGTTGCGAAAAAATATCAGAACATTCTGCACACATCTAATTCATCAAAATCCGGAAGTGAAGGCCAGTTGGTCGTTGTACAGGCGACATGTATACACGGTGAAAAATCAAAAGAATGGTTGAGAAACTGACGGGTATTATGAATGACCTGGGGAAAAACTGAATATAGCGCCATCAGGCAACAGGAAGAACAACAGAACAACAGAAGGTTTTCAGAGAAGAATCCCCCCCCCCCCCCCTTCCCCCTCTCAGGCAAGTGTTTCAACCCTGAACTCCTTACACTCAGAGAGGTGGGCTGCATCCAGGTGAATATTCCAAGACGCTCTTCTGCTATCAGAGTTGTCTTCCTTGCACTGTTAGTATTCCTCTCAGTAACTTCTGGATAGATGAGATCTTTCAGTGTGTTGTACTAACCAGTTGGCAGCCCACTGCATGATCAAGAGCATGGAGTGTGAAGCGATAAGTGCTCGGCCTCTAACCGAGGATAGGAGTATATAATAATATATATATATATATATATATATATATATTATGTGATGTGTGTGTGTGTGTGTGTGTGTGTGTGTGTGTGTGTGTGTGTGTGTGCATGGGTGAATAACGGCAACATTAACAACAACAAACAAACAACAAGCATCATTACCATCACCACCACCAGATGACGTGCGTTAAAGCCCGTTGTGAAAAGAAAAATAAGAACATCTTGCACACACCTAATCGAATAACAAACTTCAGGATGATAGAAACTGGTATGTGGGAATTGGATAGAAAAAAGATTGAAGAAATAAGTCAGTGACTAAGAAGAGAAGATCAAACAAGATTTTAGACTTCCTGCAGACAACAGAGTTCAGCAGTGATGACACCAGATGCTTCCATCTTCATTATGTGCACGGTAAGCTTTCACCGAGTAAGTTCAGAGGCTTAAACCAGTAAAAATAATTCTGGCATACTACACCACACAATTGTATCAAACATAATTCAATGCAATACTATACAATACGACATCACACAATGC
>CM065719.1:89736127-89756127 GCA_033310375.1 Conus canariensis
CCTTCCCCACTGTCGCACTCCCTCCTTCCCCTCTGTCGCACTCCCTCCTTCCCCACTGTTGCACTCCCTCCTGCAGTTTAAAAAGTAAAAATCAATCAAACCAGACAAACCCTGCAGACGTTAGTCCTGTCATTGCGGCAAGTTGTAAGGAGCACAGCTACGTTTGTCGGCTAAACGACATCCGTTTTCAGACTGTGAAGCTACGATAAAACCGCATAAGGACTGGAACATGTCGCAGGACTTCCAACACGCTGACACAGCCAAGGCATTAGCTGAGTCAGTCTATGCTCAAGCCAAAAAGTTCAGCAACCGAGCTCTGAAAACAAGGAATCAAAGAATTATCATGTAGTAATCAATAAGATTTTTCAGACTATGTTTTACACGAAATGATAGTTCATCTTTTTTTTCTTTTTTTTTTTTTACAAGGGTGTGCTTTCGAACAAAATTTATCAGACTTGGCAGTAAGCTTTCATTATTGGAACCTTGCATGTGTTTTGAAAAATATGCCTATCTGAAATAAACTAGCAAAACTATCTGGCTCTGGTAGCATGTAGGATGGGTACAGTCATGTTGGTTGATCTCTGCATCAACAGGTCTCCAGTATAATTATTTTGACAGTTTCGCAGCATGCAGGATGATGCAGGTCAATAGATCTCCACTATAAAACATGCTTGAAAGGACTCTTGGTCAATGGTTGACTATGGTCTGAACTTCTGTCCAATTTTTGAGAACCATATCAGCATACCTACTCACACACAGAGACATACAAGCATACATACCGTAAATACATAAGAACAAGCAAGCCAAAACATGAAATAAATGCAGTTTAAAAAGTAAAAATCAATCAAACCAGACAAACTCTGCAGAAACTGTGCATTTACAAACTCAGCAATAAAGTAAATTTATACATAGATCTATCGACATGGAGACCTATATTGCTGTGCAGATCTACTAATGCGCGGATCTACCAAATCATCTAGTCAGTGTGCTACGCAAATGCAATGAGGGGTTCATTATAATCTGGCTTGAGTATAAACAGAACAGTTCGAATCATGAATTATTGGCAGAATAAATTTCCGACAATGTTCTCTCGGGGTTCAGTTTGAGATTGGTCTCTGAACGACATGGATGCTGCCAAGATAGATGAACTGAAGAAGTACATCGGAGAAAAGATCATACCAGACAGAATTAAAAAGAGTTCTGACACAACAAGAATAAATTTTCGAAGAGACAGCAAGAAGTTCTTTCTTCCTGAGAGCAATGATCTGTTTTACAAGAATCGACAAGGCAACAGTCGGCGAGTTGTTTCCTTGGCTCGTTTGGGTACATGACTTGTTTTGAGACCACACTACGCATTAAGCTGATGGATAAATGAATTAATAACTAAGATGAGCGAACTGAAGAAGAGGGTCTCGCAGCTACACAGGCTGGACTGGATATACACACAGACACTCGGACAGACATCTGCTCTCTTTCAAATTTCTTCATTCTTTCAGAACTGAAATACTGCTGCTACTGCTACTACTACTACTACTACTACTACTACTACTACAACTACTACTACACTACTACTACTACTACTACTACTACTACTGCATGAAATGTATATAACGCTGAATCTTGTATGAATACAAATCAAAGCGCTTCCACAAAATCATTCGCACGCACAATACCCTGCATAAACAATACAGCATAAAATACACATAAAACAAAGGGAACAAAATCACGTACAATGCAGAGCCTGGAAAAAGGTCCAAGATAATAATAATATAATAATAATAATAATATAATACCAAGCATTTGCCTATGCCTACTCCATCATAAGGCCTAGGCGTTTACATACAATGTGGGAGGGGGGGGGAGAGATACGTTAATATCAAGAATGATCACACACACACACACACACACACACACACACACACGCACGCACGCACGCACGCACGCACACGCACCACACACAACCCCACACACCACACCACGCACGCACCCCCCCCCACCCCCCCCCCCACACACACACACACACACACACACTACATTTGCTGTACTGAGCTTCTTAGGTAGGGATATGAGTACAGGGAAGGGAGGAAAATACAGACTTGTACTATTAGCTGGTTTCCAGGGTGACTACTTCAAGGGGGGGGAGTGTCATGTTTCAGTGTCATTTTAAAAGAAGACAAATTAAAATGCCTGCACTGCGCTGCAACACAAGCAAACATCATCTCCGGTCAATTTCTACTGACAATTGGCCTGCTTGTCACAGAATAAATGCACTTCATACCTTTATTTATTTATTTATTATCTTTTGTTTCGAGAGGGACTTGAACACAAACTATTGGTATTGGAGACTGATGTGAAAATCACAGTACCACCGACATACCTCAATCTCTGCCTTAATCCTATTCTGTTAATGTTTTATTTTTTTCAGGAATCGCTTCATCCTTGTCTTCACCGATTACCTTACAAAGTGGGTGGAAGCCAAACCAGTCCCAGACAAAAGTGCTCAGACTGTACTCACTCACTTCATGGCGTTTGTATGCACACATAGCACTCCACGGATTTTGATTACTGACCAAGGGCATGAATTCTGCAATCAGCTAAATGATCAGTTCTGCTACAGCATGAGAATTGACCACCGTGTTGCATCTCCTTATCATCCTCAGATGGGTGGTCAGGTCGAACGATTCAACAGGACAATGTACCATATGCTGTCAGGATTGGTAAATGAGAAAAGCAGTGACTGGGATATCAAACTCCCATACGTTCTCTTTGCATATCGAACAGCAGAACACGAAGTGACAAAGAAAGACCCATTTTCTCTGGTCTATGGGCGAAAAGCAAGACTGCCAATAGAACTCAGACTGCCAGCAGAAGAAGACACCAGGGACCTGACCTATGAACAGTCTCTGTCAGCACGAGCTGACAGTTTTCTGCAACTAGCCAACTGGAGAAAAGATGTTCGTGACAGTATCAAAGGTTCTCAAAAGAAAGCAAAAGAGATACGATTCTAAACTTCCAGAGTTTCATTTTCAAGAAGGAGATGATGTACTTCTACACAACACAAGAAAACTTGGAAGAAAGGGAGGAAAACTGTCAAGTCAGTGGGTGGGACCGTACAAAATTGAATCAGTGTTGACTAAAGGTACTTACAAACTCAAAGGTTATGATAAAGTTGTGAATGGCAGCAGGCTGAAAAGATATCTGACCGATCCAAATGAAAAACAGAAGAAAGAGACTAAGCTTTCACGCAAAATGAGCACAGGGCGGAGGAAGAAAAATTCCTTTCTCCAAATAAAAGAAAACGGTGGAGAAGCTGCAGTTCAGAAGAAGTTCTGTCAGAAGACAGAGACAAGGTTTTTACTCAAAAAGAGCCCCCGCAAGCAGAGAAGTTCCTTCCTCCAAAGAAAAGGAAACACGAGAGAAGCCACAGTTCTGAGGGAGAGGAATTAATTGCTGGAGTCACAACAGACAATACCTTTCAGTTTGAACCTGTAGACAACAACTGGCAGAAAGAGAAAGCTAGTCTCTTTGGCCTGGATGTCAAACATTTTGTACCCAAACCGCTCGAAAGAAAAAGAAAGATTTCAAGACGTTCTAAGCCCACAAAAACAGCATCGATGAGAGGGGATGGCAACTGCTTGTTTAGAACTTTCAGTTTCGTTGTGTTTGGGGTCCAGACGTTTCACATCAAGCTGAGAGAAAAAGTAGTTGAATTTCTGAATCAAAACAATCATTTGCTTTCACAGATTCAGAAGGATCCCATTGACAGGTACATTGAAGAATCCAGAATGTCCAGTCCTGGTGTATGGGGGACAGAAACAGAAATATAGGCTTTCGCATGCATGCTGTCATCAAACGTTCACGTCTACACCCAGCTTGGAGGATCAGGGAACTACAAATGGCTTACATACAGCCCACTTAAGACACAGCTTGAGACAACACAGGTCTGCCCAACATTTACATTCAGAACATTGATTCACATTGCGAACCAGTGATAGACGTGGAAACAACAGCTGCGGAGAGCAAGCCAGAGTTCAAAAGGAAATCCTACCTGGGCTTGAGTCATTTCTTGGCAAATCAGTATTGGCATTTTATTCCAGAAGAAATTTTGGAAGCAGCCCTCGTTGACAATTATGAAGATATACAAATTCTTCACAACAGTTCCTGGAAAAAGACAGTTTTTGTGCAAAAGTTTAAAGATGTCCGTTACGAGATCAGTGGTCTCGAAAACCAGTATATGGACATAGATCCAAACATTTTTAACGTCCTTTGCGATTATGCTGATTTTGAAGACAGCCTGACACATTTCCAGCGTTACAAATAGGCAACACACAACATTATGTTGTGTATGTAATTGCTTTAAGCATCTGCGCAGTCAAAGCAACTCGTTTTCACGCCAGTTTTTACATTAGTCTGATTTACTGACGAATGTGAAGCCATACTGTTACTGTAGGTAATATTATATGAAAAAGTCATTAAAGAAGCGTTGTATATGAGTTTGTAATCATTTAGTTTTGTACAGGTAAATTCCAATGGTCAGCACATTAAAATTTATTCATTAAAATTCACAGACTGTCTATCAATTCGGAATGGAAAGCATCAGACAGTTCCACCATAACTTTTCAGTTCAATAACCATGTTCCTCTACCAGTAGTTTTTGCTCGGCTCGCGGGGAGAACCCTTCCAAAACTGCCTGCTTTGTCTCTGTTACTGTTTTCGACCTGTCTACACTTGAGCTGAGCCTGAACTGCTGGAGGAACGAACGTGGTTATTGAATGGAAATTACAGTAGGTCTGTCCTTTCCATTCAGATTCGGCAAAAATTCACTCTTCGAAAATTAAGGAAAAGATTTCACTATGCAGGCCACTGGAATTTATCTGTATATGTTACAAATTATTAAGTGTTTATGAAAGGCACGAAAAGGGATTTTTGGTGCAAGATTTGCAGTGTATTGTCAGTCGATGTGTGTGAAAGACAAATAACAAATTATCTCAAAGAACCTTGAGCTTGCTATTCGTTGTTCTAGCTAATCATGTTAAACTTGTTAACATGTACGAAAAACAGAAAGAAGAAAAAAAAGAGAAGTGTTTCAAAGGAGGACAGAAAGAGAAGTGTTTGGGTTAGGTGAGTTTGCAATTGGTACCTTTTGTAAATCTTCGAACACAGATGATTATGTACTACTACTACGTGTCTTCGAAAAGTGTAAATGAAAAAGAAGTGTTTTTCGGAAATGTTTTTATCCAGGGTCCGCCCTTTTCGTTACAGGCCGTTTTGTCACAAGGTCATTGCATTACAGGTGCTTTTTGTTTCCGTCAGTTTTGTTACTGATCTCTTTCGTTACGAGTAAATCTTGGTACAGGTCTTTCTTGTAACAAGTACTTTTCTTTACAGGTTCTTTTCGTTACCGACCTATTTTTTTTATAAGGACCTCTAATTGCAGGAGTGCTTTGTACAAGTTTGTTTTTTTATTTCACATTTTTATAGCCGGTTTTCTATTGGTATTTGTGAACTTCCATCACGGAATGAGTCTCTTGTCACCGCTCGGTCATTTTTAGGTTTTCAATTTACTGAATGTATTTTTTGTGCCCTTTCTAATAGTGAAAACCGCATTCAAATTGGGTATTTACTTTCTGAGATATGCAATTTAGAAGAAGATACCCCTCTGGCCACCCATTTTAATTTAAGAAAATCAAGGAAAACTGAATCACAGTTACTGATCATTTAATGGAGGGTATGTGTTTTCAAATATGATTTTCATAACAAACGAAGCTGCATATTATTATCTAATTGAGGGCAGAAAGGTTCACATTATCATAATTGACAACAACAAAAAACCGTTATCTACCACCCCTACTGACCTATTTGGCCTCTAGCAGCAAATGCTCTGAGGTGACAAGCGTTTCATTTCGTGATGGAAGGTCACATTTGTTCCTTTGTCATTGTGCAGGCCTCCCTCTCTCTCTCTCTCTCTCTCTCTCTCTCTCTCTCTCTCTCTCTCTCTCTCTCTCTCTCTCTCTTGTGTCCCTTGCTAAATATATTGTAGAAGCAAATGGTGTTAGGAAGAAAGCTATGCTCTCTTAATAATATTAACTTTTGAACAAAGGCAAACAAAGAAATTCTGTGTAAAGGCTACTGAAAGTGTTTTTGGCTGGTTAGTTAATATGTCTAAACAGTTGGATGATCATGTGTTTGGTTCATTTCTTTTCTTTTCATTTTGTGTGCGCAGTGTAGCACGCAGAATTGAAAATTGTGATTAATTCAGTTGTTTATGATTGATTATCTACCTTTATTTGGTTTATTTTCCTTCGTCCGTTTTCGTATTATTTTATTTCTTGAATCATAAGCTGAATTGTTCCCCTCAGCACTAGGGCTGTAATAGCTAATGTCAATAAAACTGTGTCAGTGTCTCTCAAACCAAACCCTAACATATACACTAACCCTTTCTCTCTGTCTGTCTGTCTGTCTGTCTGTCTCTCTCTCTCTGTCACACACACATGCGCGCGCGTGCACACACACACACACACACACACACACACACACACACACACACCACACACACACACAAATTAAAAACTTTTTTTTTGTATGAAAGGCAAAATAAAGCCAGGAAACTTTCTCATCTGTTTTTATTAGACAGTGTATGTAGTGTACAGTGTTGAAGTCCAAACCAAATTGAAAACCCACAGAAACCTCTGTCTCTTTAGCTAGTTGTCTGTCTATCTCTCTGTCTGTACGAATTTTGTATGTAGGAATCGGCCAAGACAAAGATGAATCTTCTACGAGACCAACAATACAAACCACTGTAATTACTGCTGCTGGTGCTGCTACGCTGACCCGCACGCACACACATGCAATGTGCACACCAGCACACACGCACACGTACGCATACAGACACACACGGCTGCAAATTCATGTTTCGCGTGCGCGTGCGAGTGCGCGCGCGCGCGCGCGCACACACACACACACACACCGTATTATAAGACACAAAAGTTCATGTACATCGACGCGACCACATCAACCAGGCTGTGGCACACATACATTACAATGTCACAATACATTCTAGCCAGTGAGATTCCAATTCACAGATACACAACCATTCCATCATTGTCAATAGCAATATTATTTCCAACAACAAGTCAGACAAATAAAACATTAGAGAACGACACTGATTAGACATGACCAAATAAATACGTTAGGCTTCTAGCCAAAGTCCAAAAAATCTACCATTGGCTACATTGTACACTTGGCATCAAAACTACGTCAGATAGTAATTAATCAATCGATAATTAAATAACAAAATAATTCCCTAAAATGAAGCTCTGAGTCCAATTGGGTGGGGTTTTTTTCTGGGTCCAGGTTATCTTAGGCATATGTACTGCTCAAGGAACAGCCTGCTTGATATGTGATTTAAAGCAACAGCATTATCACTTGGAAGGAAACCATCTAAAAGAGCTGTTCAGCTGCATGACTATCTTCACACACACACACACACACACACACACACACACACACACACACACACACACAACACACACACAACACACACACACACACACACACACATAACTGCAATTATAAAAGCCACTTTACACGCCAGCACTTGCCCATACACACAGTTTAACATGGCCAGAGTGATCTGACCTTTCACTCACAGACTTTATTTTTCTTGTGAGGTTTATGGTTGTGAAATACAACGAACCAACCAAGTTTCCTTTAGATCCATTTTATAAATCCCAAGTAACAGCTGTGAAGAAAAAATAATGTGGCCATTGCTACCTTGATCTTTGAGTCAAAAACCCTTTTTTTCTTTTTTTCCTTTTTTTTGGAAGGTAATAATTGTGGATAGCAACTAACCCACCAACTTTCGTTGAGATCTGTCCAATAGTCCCTGAAAAATCCCCATGAAACAGGTTCGAAGGAAAATTAACGTGACCAGTGATTTTCACCTTTGGCCAATAGACCTGATCTTTCTTGTGAGAGTGATGAATGTGAAACATGTACAAGCAATCCATCAAGTTAATTCAAGATCCATCCAGCAGTTTACGAAAAACAGCTTTTTTTTCTTGTTTTTTTCCTTTCTTTTTTTGCGTACTGTCATACAAACACACACTGTAACAGACAAACCGAGCTGAAAACTTACCAGAGTTTGCAAACTGCAACAAAATTGACACAGGAGTCATTTTTCTATGGGAGTCAATATTCTACAGAAGGAGTCAATATTCTCCATAGAATATTGACTCCTTCCCTCTCTCACTCCCAGGTAAGAATAGATCCTTCCCTCTCTCACTCCCAGTGTGTGAGTGACACCTTGTCAGCCAGATCAGAAAACCTGATTTGGCAGTTTAGAATACATATACCAGACACATAGAGTCACGACTTCACTGACCCCTCAAGACTGCCTGTAGATCAGAGTCAATATTCACCGTAGAATATTGACTCCCAAACCTGTAGAAAACTGAATGGTTCAATTTTCTCCAGAGAAAAAAGAACCGGTGAGTCAAATTTCTATGGAGTCAATATTCTCCGTAACACTGGCACTGACGAAGTTCAAACAATTTCCGAGGCGAATGATGGTAAGAATAGATCCTTCCCTCTCTCACTCCCAGTGTGTGAGTGACACCTTGTCAGCCAGATCAGAAAACCTGATTTGGCAGTTTAGAATACATATAGCAGACACATAGAGTCACGACTTCACTGACCCCTCAAGACTGCCTGTAGATCAGAACAGTGAAAGACAAAGGGACGACCAGAGAGGTCTGATAACCTACTCCTTGATCCCAAGTCATTCACTGGTTCATTCCCAGGAAAAGTGAGTTGGAACTATGTTTTACATTTTTGAATGTATGTATTGATTTTGTGTATGCCACGTGGGTTAACATGATAACTTTGTACAAATACTTGGTGACATTTATCAAACTGATGAATGATTATTCTGTGTAGTAGTTTGCTTGCCATCATATGGCAAAAGCTCTCTCCCAGTGGTTATAATTCTTTGTTAACAGTCAGACCACTATTCTTTGTCTTCACCCTGACTTTTGCCAGTATGCAGTTATATCTGTTAAGATGATAAGCCAATGATAAATTTGGATCAGAAAAAAAAACAGTATGCCTGCGCTAGGTTAAAAACTGCTCAGCTGATTTTGTAACACTGGTGATTGTTGGAAGGATTTGTAGTGTATGACTTTAAGTCTACACCACATGTGTACTTGGACTAAGTGTAGCCCAAGTCAATGTGATTTAATTCATAAGAAACATGGAAGAGTTGTCTGACTGAAACTGTGTAGCACTGTCTTACTGTTTCCTACCCTTTTGTAAGCTTAACTTAGCCTTTAAACAAAAGTGGAGATTAATAGTTATAGCAGAAGCTCTGCCATAGAGAAAACTTTGCTGGCTGAGTCTCACACCTGTTCTGAAAGTAAACAAGGGTAAATGTGTGCACTCAACAAACCAGCCATCAGATTCTCACCTACAGACCAAGTTCTCTTTATCACAGAACTGGGATCCTGGTCAATCTACACATTGTGGCTACGCCAGAAACCGGGGGAATGCCAGACACCATGGCTACACTCTAAACTGGGGTGACACCAGACAACCAATCCACACAGGTGGGGCAGCCACCAGCCACAGGAGAGATCAACTACCCCTCCAATACAAGTTAAGAAAATTACCCCCCTGGACTCAAACCCATCAGAACCTTACCCTCACTTTATGATGAAATAGTGAGAACCTGTCTATGAGTACCACTTTGGCTACTGCACTGGGTGTACGCAAGTGAAGTGGATGTGTAATAAAACTAATTATACATTCAGTGTAACTTAGACAGGACCACTGTATTCCAACTTAAGTGGCTGCACGGAGTGTAAGCAGGTAAAGTAGGAGTGAGAAATGGCCCATCATTGTTGTGGTTCAATGAGAACTGAAACCTTGCCTATTGAAGTGACATGTAAATACTTACCTATGTGCAAGCAAGTAAAGTTGATGTGTGAAATTGCACTTAACTTGTGGCAGTTTCTTTCGATGACTAGTACTGGAAAGTTGTTCCTTCCACCACTAGTAAGAGAGAGGGTGTAGGTGAAATGTTAAGATAATTCTCATTGAGAAATTATTCCAAGTCCTTCCTCTAGAGGACCCACCTACCACTCATCCACCTCTCGTCACAGCGGCATGGATGCAGTGCCACGGAAGTGGCATAGATGAGACATCTCTCAGACTGGGACATTCCATCTCGTTTTCTTCCAGCATTCCTTGACTCGCCAGAATGTTAGATCAATGCCAGCAGAGAGATGATGGAACTGAAGGGTGTTTTTATGTTCTCTGCACACCTGAGCAAACTGGGCACTGTCAGTGCCAGAGTACTCACCACAAGAAACTTTCAGTTTGGCCAATGGCATTTCCGGTTTTATCACTTGACTTAGAGGTGGCATGTGATGACAAACAAAATAACATTCAACAGTCAGAGAAGGACACGCAGATGTCAGTTTCCTCCAAGCAGCTGATGACAACTGCGGGAAAGCCTCCGTCTCACTTTTTCTCCCGTCCACGTGTTGGAGGACAAGACTGCGCAATGGGCTCCGCCTGCCCGAGGAATCAGACAGTTCAAGCAGCAGTTCCTCACTGACGTTGTGGAGGCTTAATGTAAGCCTCCTCAGAGCATGAAAGTTTGAAATTAGAGCTGCTGTGGGTGTTGGGGACAGACCATATAGTTTTGCGAGCTTTTGTTCTGCCCTTTGTTCTGGCAATACAAGCTCTGTGAGCATGGAACAAAATCTGACTGACTTAGGATTGCAGTACAATTTCCTTTCAAGTCCACACAAATCAAAACGACGATGAGGAAATTCAAAACTAATGCTTGTGGATGAACTGAATGTGTCTATCATATCTATCACATTATGCACATGCTTGTAAAGGGAGGGATTTGGAAGATTTATGAGGTCCCTTGGGCGGGGGATGCAAAAACCTTGTTGCATTATCAATTTCATTTTGATTCCTCTCTGAGTAAACTTTGACAACATGTCACAAACTTCCTGTGACATTGTCTCACATGGAAAAACAATGGTGGTGCGCTGGAAATACGCTTCATATCTTTTCACCATACTGCTATCCTTTGGACCCAGAAAGCTGACGCCTATCCGTTCATCACCAGTAAACGACACATGAAGTGGAATGGTGACGTCAGTCCACACAGAGGAGCACTGCATGATGGAGGACAACCTTAAACACGTGCACGCCAGACGACCTCGCTCAGGGACTGGGAGCATCTTGAACAGGTTCACCAACACCACGTCTGGTAAGCTGGCAAGGTTGAGCTGGCCACAGTGGTCGTCTCCCTTGGCAGCAGCAGCTGGGCTTCTCTTGTTGGGTGGAGGTGGATTCTGTGGAAGAGTGGAGCTCAGTTCAGCCATTTGATCCATTCTGCTTTGTGACCTGAGAAACAGACATGACTGATTGTCCAAGGCATGCCGTGTGATGCTTATAGAGAATACATGACTAGGAAAATGAGGCTGCAGAAGCCAAACATACACAGATCTGCCATGACCTCAGTGTAGACACCATGTCCTTAAGGGCCTCTGGCCAACAGGACGTTACACTTACCTCTACACAACCTTGGTGAAGGGAAGAAATGGAACAATGAAAGCTAGATGCTTCTCTGCTGGCCAAATAAGGGATGACGAAATATATATGACACTACGCAAACATTCTTCCGTTATCAAAATAATTGGAATAAACCACCAGGGGCAGGAATATCCAACAGCATTTTTCACAGTCCTCTCTAGTACTTTATTTTATGGTAGATGCACTAAGAACCTGAGGTCGTTATGTCTTCAGATATTAAGAACCTGAGGTCGTTAGGTCTCAGAGACGACACTCCCTTTGTTCCACCATGGCTCTCTTATTATTTCAGGTACTGTTATGTTCACATGTGAGAACTTTTTGTTTGGTTTTCATTGGAAAGGCGGGTGCACTTGTGCGTGCGTGTGTAAGTGCGTGTGTGTGTGTGTGTGTGCGCGCGCTTGCGTTCGCGCATGTGTGTCTCCGTGCCCACATATGTGTATGTGTGTGTGTGTGTGTGGTGTGTGTGTGTGTGTGTGTGTGTGTGTGTGTGTGTATGTGTATGTGTATGTGTGTGTGTATGTGTGTGTGTGTGCGTGTGTGTGTGTGCGTATTGTTATCCACAAGAGAGAGAGAGAGAGAGAGAGAGAGAGAGAGAGAGAGAGAGAGAGAGAGAGAGGAGAGGAGAGAGAGAGAAGGTCGATGAACTAGATTAGAATTATTCAAATGAACCTTCTAATTATTTCTGTACGTATTTTGACCGGTTGCAAAATCTGGGGTTTAGTGAAAAAAAAGACGCCCTCCCTCACCCACCCCATCCTCCACCCCCATTTGTTTTCTTTTTTGTCTATTTTAGCAGCCGACATGGGATTTACATGTGGGATCTGTTGTTGTCGATGTTTTGTTTTTGATTGTTTTCGGCTAACTTCTACCCAGACATTAATGACCCAGGTACGAGCGAGCTCCGTTTTCTGTCGCTTCTTCCTTGCCGTCTCAAAGCCATTTGTCCAACCTCGCTTATCTCCCATAATGCAACCACAGCCAGGGCCGGCTTCTCCCACTCGATGCTTACACCCCCCAAGGCAATCAATACCTGGCCGCTGCAGCACAACTCACCAGTGGAGAAGCTGCCTGATGCCGAGTCACTTCGTTGGTGTTCAGCAGTACCCTGCTTCTAGCTGTGATGGTTCACCTGCAGCACAATTTCAAACAACTTTTTTTTAATTGCTTATTTTCTTTTTTATTTACCAGCAAAACACCACAGTATTCGGTGAGGACAAGCACAATATGCATTGAGCAAAGTCAGGAAATGTCAGTTACATTTGATAAAACCTCAGTGAATGATGAAGACTTTTATGACAGTCTGAGAATGTTTGTTTTTTTCACTTACGAGCTCTGGCGAAGGCACGGTTGTGTGCCTATTGCGCGATGGTCTACAGCGAGACAGCCTACTGAGCGACAGCCTACTGTACAATGGCTTACAGTGTGACTGCCTACTGTGAGACAGTTTTTATGACAACGTGGGCGTGTGCTGCCATCTTGACAAGCAGACAGTTCAGCAACTGGTCGTCCGATGGTAGTGACGTCCACCAACCGAGGTTGTGTGGACGATGACTGTGCACTCAGTGTTTGACGAATGATGCCTTTCGCATTCTCTGACTTTAACGTTCCTTGCATGCTACTGTTCTTGGCAACAAGTGACTATATCGTTCCTCCAAAGACCGTGGCCATAGACTGTTTACTAACACACACACACACACACAACACACACACACACACACACACACACACACACACAGTGAGCTGACGTGGCGCACGCTGTGACGGTGGCTTGTCACTGTTGGCGGTACACGAAACGCTCTCACAATCCCATGAGCAAAGGGAGAGGTAGACATCCTATTATTATATTTTCTTCTTACTATTATTGATATTGTCGCGATTGTTATTGTAAGATTTGTCTTCTCCTCCTCCTTCCTATTTCTTCTTCATCTATTGCTATCATTATCTTTGTTCTTGTTACTGCTATTATTACTGTTGTTTATGTTATAACTATTATCATTATTATTGTTTGTGTTATAACTTTAGTCATCATCATCACCATTACTTTCATTATATGATTGTAATGGCTTTATTATTATCATCATCATCATTATTATCATTATCCGTGTCTTCTCCTCTCCGGCCTCCTCCCGCTTCTCTTCAGACAGTTCCACTTCCTATTTTCAGTTTTCCACCCATGCCAATTTTTCACCCAGATGAAATAGACACGTGACCTTCGTCTTCTGTCTCCATTGTTTTGAATGGTGTTCGTTCTGCCTAAAGAAGACTTAATAGGTCGAAACGCGTTACGTCTCTTTTGTAATTTGTTTGTTCCTTCGTTTGACGCCTTAGCATGTCTATTCTTATTTTAATGTTTGACATCTAGTCGGAATGAAAGGAAATCTTTAATAAGGAGGGGTAGTAGTAAATAATAAACAAGTAGGGTAACTCTCGCTCCCATGATGAAATAGATACACGCCCATAACTCCAAAGCAATGCTGCGTACGACACCGAAAGGCCCAGCAGAAACGACAACACAGAGCACACAGAACAAACAAGACGACCTCCCTAAAAAGGATGTTCGAAACTTGCCTTTATACCCTATACCTGACTCACGACAATAAGGTAGGGCTGCGTACTCTTCAGTTACCTCTTTGATTACATTATTTATTTCTTCTACATATTTCATGTCTTTTAATAGGGAACTATTGAATTTCCACAGTAGACTTCTCCTCTCTTGTTGGCCACATTGCAGAGTTAATAATATCAAGGAGTGATCAGATCGGTAGCCAGGTAGTATATCTGCTTCAGTAACATAACTACTTAATATATCCGAAATCAGAAAATAGTCTAGTCTACTCTGCTGGAATGGTGTGTTCCTTCTCCATGTGTATCTCCTAAGCTCGGGATTCAGTTCCCGCCAAACATCTACGAGGTCCAGATTATCCATCATATCATCTATTTGTTCTTGCGCCTTTGGATTATTATTGTGTTTGTAGTTACAGCAGTCAAGAGTATAATTTCGGACAGAGTTCCAGTCTCCCGCAATGATTACTTTTTCCACCCCTATATCTCGAATCTGTTTTTCTAATGTAATGTAAAACTCTGGATCGTCACGATTAGGTCCATACAAATTCACAATTAATAATCCATGTCCATTGCTTTTATCGAGGCAAAAATATAGTTGCCAAGTCGGTCTTTATAAATCTTGTTCAGGCGGAAATCAAAGTTATTATTAAACAGTATGGCAACCCCGCGGGAGTTAGAATTATGTGAGGCAAAATAACATTTATAGCCCCATTCAGCTTTAATGTAGGCTTCTAGTTTAGGACTACAGTGAGTGTCTTGTAGCAGGTATATTGAATAAAATTTTTGTCTTAAATAATTAAACACGTCTCGACGTTTCTGAGCATTTGCGAGACCCTGGCAGTTCATAGACCCAATTTTGATTTCCCTACAAGTCATTACGGTAGACAGACGTATACTTAATAGGGATATTCATGTTTCCACAAATGACATAAAAAGCGAAATGTTTTCTCATAAAGCACATATGGCAAAAAAGAACAAAACTGGAAAGCGGAATCCATGTCACATACACTATGCACATCATCGCTAAAGCACAAATCAACATTGCATAATGAGAAATCAATAGAACCTGTCAATTCACCGGCACAATAACACATACCACACGCACACGATTCTACACATAGACATTGAAACATGAATAAATCATGTATAAACATTGGATGTTGTTGGATGGTGATCACTGGCATGAGCAGTGCAAAGAGAGAAAAATCGTCATTGGCATCACTCTTTACGTTTTCAAGACGCTACATAGCTACCATCTATAGATGGAGGATGATCAAATCGAACAAGAAAAAAAAAAAAAAAAAAAAAAAGATGGCCGAATTTGGCGGCAGAAGACGCCAACCACAGGTGTTAACTATATAAAGCACAATAGTAATTATGCGATGTGATCCTCCTCCCTCGCCATTCACCACACACACACACACACACACACACACACACACACACACACACACACACGCACGCACGCGCGCACACATGTACACATACGTAAACACGCGCGCACGCGTGTTAAATCACGCACGAATGGAGAGGAAAAAAAAAAAAAAAAAAAAAAAAGGAGGGGGGGGGGGGGGACAGAGAGGAGGCGGCACGGAAAGCAGGAAGAGGGGGGCTGGGGGGGGGGGAGGGGGGGAGGCGGAGAGAACGCAGAGGGCGGAAGAGGAAAGTCAAATAAGTCTTTCCCGTTGTGCACAATATCATAGATCATGACATTAGACGTAATGTGCATACAGATATCAGTGTAAATGCATTCTCCTGCACACAGGCATATTCCAGTTACATACATCAGCAATGTACGAGTGTAAGACGTGCACATACGCGCAGTTTGGTCCTAGACAACTCTTTCACAATCTGGTACACACGCAATTTGTCAGCCACAATATGCAAGTTGGTACACGAACACGTACACAAACGCAAAATGATGCATTTGCACATATTACAAATTTTCATGTTGTTAGTCGTATTTTTGCAAACACACACACACACACACACACACACACACACACACACACACACACACACACACTCATGAATAAATGAAATACAAAATCTAAAGCAACAGCAACAGGTAAGTCGCACTAGGAACAATTCATAACACTCTTGGTTCACTGGCTAAGTGACACAACTACATATCAGAATTCTATTCTTTTTTATGGGAGCACAAAAATGGCATTGAATATTATTGTAATAATGTATCCATAGCAGAGGAAAAACGAAGAGAAAAAAAAAACATATCTATGAATTTTTCCCCCAGTTACAGAGAAGATCACATAGCTATTCACCAGGAGTAAAGAGAAGTAATGAAACAAGAAGACAAGTATTTACAGCCAAAACAAGTCAATGAAAAGTAACACACTCGCGCTAACTGATCTGAGCAAGACACAGGCTCAGAAGAGTGTGTTGCCCTCTATACTCGCAGACAACACACACACACACACACACACACACACACACACACACACACACACACACACACAACACACATACATACATACATGCGCACGCGAGCGCACATAATCGCGTACTCCCACTTCTGCGTACATCTATAGCAGAAAAGGAATGCAATATGAGGGGCCCTAAAGCGAGGGGGGGGGGGGGGGGACCAAATACCAAAAGGGGTAGGTGGGGACCGGGAACGGTACAGGCCTAATAAACAGGGTAACTGTCTTGTCAACACTGGCAGTGAAAACTGTTACCCAATATCATGTACACACAATTTGCACCATATAACAATCATGACATAATCAATCGTATAGTTATATAATTCCAGTTTTAAACACCAGAGACTTATGACCATAAACCTTTTTGTACATGAATGTAGAGAGACACATGTATACATGTAGTCCATTTTGTAGCAACATGTCCCACAAAATTCCTTGGCCACAGTATGCAGAAATCAGTACACACAGAAGTATGGTTTATCATGTGCCTGCTGTGACTTTCCCCATCACTTGTAAACATCAGTGCATAGCACAAGCAGAAAAGCTATATTTTATAATTGCGAGTAAATAACTCCCTTTCAAGGCCCCACCCCCTGCCTATCTTCACATATGTACACAACTTCCTCCACCCCCACCCCCCAACAGACCCACACACATACACAGCAACCCCCACTCTACAATCAAACGGATGCCCCCCCCCCCCCACCCCCCATCAAGGTAAATCAGGTGAAAATTAACACAACAAAGTTTGATATCCGAGGCAAGAGAGAGAGAAAGAGAGAGAGAGAGAGAGAGAGAGAGAGAGAGAGAGGAGAGGGGGGGGGGCAGAAGGAGGAAATCTCTTCTAGATTCAATGTTTAAAGGATGGTGAGAGAAAAAAAAAAAAAAAGATGACTCCAAATATATGGCAGCTACACTGACACGAAAGGACAAGAGATAAACAAACCAGAATCAAACTAAATTACGTTGTTTTACCTATTTCAAGTTGCAGGAAAAGAGAAACCAACATGACAAGTACCCACAACAATGTCTTTGACATGAAGTGTGCAGGGAATATGAAAACCACTGATGATCATGATACACACAGCCACACTGTCACTTCAGGTGTCCTCTTGGTCACTGATCACATTGGAAGTCATTGCCCTGCGGAAAGCGACATCGAGGTCCATGTGAATGTTTAATTTCAGGATCTGTCCATTTAACAGCTTGGCCATCACTTTTCCGTTAGAACTCCACACAGACATCGTTGCCGAGTGTTTGTGTGCATTTGTGGAGAGTTGGTAGTTGGCGTAGGTTAGGTCCTCATCAATGACAGTTCCTTTATTTTTCAGTTTTCTTCTGTTAGTTAATATAGAGTCCCTTTTCTTTCTGTCAAAAAACCTCACCAGTATTGGCCTGGCTTTAGCACTGCCTCGTTTTCCCGACCTGTGGGCCACCTCGATGTCAGCAGCGGCGGTGGCGATGCCAACTCCGTCCGTGAAGACCCGGCACACCTTCCGCACACAGTCGTCGGCCGTCTCCCCGTCCGCCTCCGGCACCCGGTACACGCGAAGGTTCCAGTGTCTGCTGTACTGCTGCATGTCGTTCAGACTGCTCTCGTTCTCCTTGATCCGCCTCTCCTGCTGTCGTACCACATTCGCCAGGCTGTCACTTTTTCTTCTTTCTGCCACGATTTCCGTCTGTGCCTTTGCCAGCTTGCTTTCTGCTTGTAGTATCCTTCCTTCCAGTTCTCCCACCTTTTCCATGAAATTGTCGGTCAAAATTTTCACCTCGTTTTTCATTTTTTCTATATCTGTTTTTGTTGCTAGATTGTCGAAGCGACGATCTATTTTCTCGAGGGCTTTATCGAGGGCTTCTTGAAAATTCATATCGTCGGCGGTAGGTTCGATGTTTAAACGCTTTTTTTCAGGTTTAGCACATCTATCTTCGCACACACTTGTGTCACTGTCTGAAGTGGAACAAAAGTTCCTCTTCTGTCTACCCGGTGTTTCGTGGTCACCACTCATTAGGTTACACCACTGTCAGACTATCTCAGTAGCCGCGGTGCGCGAGGGCAGACCAGTCTACGTTGATTCTCAACACAGCAGAGAAAACTTATTTCATGCGCCTGTTTTTGTTGCTGTTTTTTTTTTCTTTTTTTTTTCTCTCCCCTTCCCTTTTCCTCTCTCTCCCTAATTTGATCTTTTCATTGCACTGCCGCTGCCGATTCCAGCATGAAACATACCATTGGAATCGTTACATGTCCAGGAATGCTTCTACACGGTCATGAAGATCTTTAAAAGCCTCATTAACACTGTAATCAGGCAATTAGCGCAGAGACGTGGTGTTGTCCGTCCGACCTCGCCGTGAGCGATCACTCATCCTCCAGCATTTCTATTCTTATTTTAATGTTTGACATCTAGTCGGAATGAAAGGAAATCTTTAATAAGGAGTGGGGGAGTAGTAAATAATAAACAAGTAGGGTAACTCTCGCTCCCATGATGAAATAGATACACGCCCATAACTCCAAACGAATGCTGCGTACGACACCGAAAGGCCCAGCAGAAACGACAACACAGAGCACACAGAACAAACAAGACGACCTCCCTAAAAAGGATGTTCGAAACTTGCCTTTATACCCTATACCTGACACATGTACACAACAACCACTGGAGAAATGAAGTACGAGTTAGCATTGATTCAAGACGGGCACAGCCTTTTCGGACTTCGAATATAGTCAAACAAACACACGGACGAACAGTATAGGGTATACGGGCAAGCTTGGGACATCTTTTTTTTTTTTTTTTTTTTTTTTTTTTTGGGGGGGGGGGGGGGGGGGATGTCTCCTTGTTCGTTGTGTGTAACTCTGTGTTGTCATTTCTGTGAGGCGATTCAGTGACGTAAACAGCATTCATCTGGAGTTACCTAATTCATTGTGGGAGCAAGAGCTATCCTACTTCTTCATTATGTACCGTTTACCGTCCGCAGCCTCATGTTAGATTCCCTTTCATACCAATTAAATTGAGGTTATCTGTGTTTGGTACTGTTCGTCTGTGTGTGTGTGTGTGTGTGTGTGTGTGTGTGTGTGTGTGTGTGTGTGTGTGTGTGTGTTTGAGTATCTAAAACAAAATAAATAATAAATCGCTGAAATAAATTAAATGAGTAAATAAATGATATTAAAGAATAAGATAGATGTGAAATAAAAATAAAATAAACAAATAAAAAATAAACAACAACAACAACAACACACACACACACACACACACACACACACACACACACACACTCACACTCACACACACACACTCACACACACACACACACACACACACACACACACACACACACACACACACAAGCGCGCATGCGTTCATGCTATTCGATTCATGTAATGAACATTCTTAG
>CM065720.1:0-20000 GCA_033310375.1 Conus canariensis
TTATAATCATGATCATTATTATCATCATTATTTGTATCTTCCCCCCTTCAACCTCTTCCCTGTTCCCTTTAATTTCATTCTGTAGATTCAGTATTTCACCTAAGACCACATTTTGCACTGGGATCGAAGAAATGAGTGACGTTTTGCTCGTCCTTTGTTTTCAATGTTTTGAATGTATTTATCCTGGCCGAAGAAGATCACTCAGATCAAAACGCTTGCTTAGACTTAGATGCTCCTGCGCCTTGCGACGCATGAGGCAGTCAAGGTGCTCCACTGTGCACGGTCCTCAGCCAGTTTGCTAGTGTCACTCCATCCTCTGTCAACGAGTCTGAGGTCTCTCTCCACTGTCTGTTGTCAATTATCCTGGGTCGTCCTCTTTTTCTCTGGCCTGCTGGAATCCATTTAATGGCCTGGTTTGCGGGTCTTGAAGAGGGTAGTCTCAAGACATGATCCAGCCAGTGGAGGCGCCGTCTACAAACGATGGTTGACAGGAGGAGCTGTTTGGACCTCTCCCTGACATCTTCATTTGGTATAAAGTCTGACCATTTGGCGCCCAAGATCGTACGTAGGCACTTGGTATCAAAAGCGTCGAGTTTCTTCTCCTGCGTGGTCTTCAGCTGCCAGGTTTCACAGCCATATAACAGCGTTGAAATCACTCTGGAGTTATACAATTTCAGTTTAATTCCAAGGGAAATTTTCTCGCTGTTCCATATTTTGTGCAGCTGATTGAATGTTGATGTTGCCTTCCCAATACGACACTTCAATTCATGGTCGAGGTCATTGGCGTTGTTGATGGAGCTGCCTAGGTTTGTGAAGTTATCTACTTCTTTCACTTGTTTTTGGTCGATGAGAACGTCCCCATGGTGAAATAAACACACGCCCATAACTCTAAACGAATACTGCTTCTCACAGTAATCAATCACTCCCGTCACGTTGATCTCACAGTAGTCAATCACTCCCGTCACGTTGATCTCACAGTAGTCAATCACTACCGTCACGTTGATCTCACAGTAGTCAATCACTACCGTCACGTTGATCTCACAGTAGTCAATCACTCCCGTCACGTTGATCTCACAGTAGTCAATCACTCCCGTCACGTTGATCTCACAGTAGTCAATCACTCCCGTCACGTTGATCTCACAGTCGTCAATCACTACCGTCACGTTCTTCTTCTTCTTCCTAAAAGACTGGTTCACTCAAAAACGAGTAGGTCACCAGCGCGCATGTTAGAAAGTAAAATAAAATAAAATAAAGTGTGACTCAGCCTGTTGGCCCCTGGAGCAAAATTTGGCGACAAGGGGTCGCACACGATATTCAAAAGGTTAAAAAGCAATGGCCAGATTCAGGCCCAGGTAACCATAAAATATCTGGGGAAGTTAAAATAGAAAAGTCAGTCAATAAGCAGATCTCAAGACTGTCGTATCAATTTGATTTTTAAATGAGACTGCATTTGTGGCAATCTTGATGGCACCCGGTAGTGAGTTCCACATCTGTACAGAACTAGGATAAAATGAATGTAAGTGGCTGTCAATATTTGATGCAGGTATGGCATAAGATTGATCGCCACTCCTGGTGCTACTTTTATTCAGTACTAGTTGTTCCATTG
The DNA here is from genome assembly GCA_033310375.1 of Conus canariensis. Lineage (NCBI taxonomy): Eukaryota > Metazoa > Mollusca > Gastropoda > Neogastropoda > Conidae > Conus > Conus canariensis. The sequence goes on from CM065720.1 coordinate 1,607, forward strand.
GAATATCAATAAGTTTAGCTCTGCCTTTGAAGAAGATATTAAGTTTGATAAAAGCTCTTCTCTCTTCTAAGGGTTTCCATTCTAATTTCCTCATGTTCTTCCTAGTATTCCCCTTATCTCTGATATGGTTCCCTGTTACGAACCGTGCTGCTCTCTTCTGAATCTTTTCGAGGTTATCAATGTCCTTTAGATGGTAAGGATCCCAGACTGAGCAACCATATTCCAGTACTGGTCTAACCAGTGTTTTGTAGCTGTCGTCTTTAACATTTTTGGGGCAGTCGTTGATATTCCTGTATAAGAAAGCTAAGATGGTATTTGCTTTCTTACATACTAAATTGCAATGTTCTTTCCATTTGAGACAACTATCTATAATCACGCCTAAATATTTTGCAGCATTGGTTTCTTTAAGAATAGTATTATGAATAGAATATTCTGATCTAGTTGGTGAGCGTTTATTACATATACGCAACACTTGGCACTTCTGGGGATGAAATTCCATTTTCCAAGTTCTTTCTCACTCCTGTAAACAGTTTAGATCTTCTTGTAGAATGCGTGTATCATTCTTGCTTCTGATTGTTCTATATACTAAGCTGTCATCTGCAAAAAGCCTTATAGTAGTTCCAGGAGAGATATTTCTACTTATGTCATTTATATAAATTAAGAAACACAAGGGCCCCAGAACAGTTCCCTGTGGTACACCTGACAAGACTGGCTTACAATGGGATGATGACCCTTCCACAACAACTTTCTGCGTTCTCCCAACGAGGAATGATCTAGACCATTTCAGCAAAGAACCGCCAATGCCGATGTGTTCTAATTTAAGCAGCAGGCCCTCATGGTCAACCTTATCAAAGGCTTTGGAAAAGTCTAATAAAATTGCATCAATTTGCTGTCTGTTGTTAAGACAGTTATTAAAATCATTGAGAGTTGTTAAAAGTTGAGTCTCACAACTCCTTCGCTGTCTAAAACCATGCTGGGCGTTATTTAAGAAGTCACATTTGTCAAGATGGTCCATTATGCTACTATATATTATGTGTTCAAGTAGTTTTGCTGATATGGATGTAAGAGATACGGGTCTATAGTTCTCTGCTTTAGTTTTGTCACCCTTTTTGAATAAAGGAACAGTGCTAGCATCTCGCCACTCATCAGGTATTACTCCCTGGTCCGGTGAAGCTTGGTAAAATATACCTCAGTCAATTCATTGGCACATAATTTTAAGAGCTTGCCAGGAATGCCATCAGGACCAGTAGCTTTGTTTTCATTGATGTTAGTCAGTAACTTAAATACTCCTGCTTTGCTTACTTTGATATTTTGCATTTCAGGGAGTTTATCATCATCCTTTAGTCTAACGTTAATTAAAGGCTTGGGATTTGAGAAAACCGAACAAAACTGATTGTTTAGTAAATTTGCTTTTCCTTCAGGGTCCTGTATGAGGTTATTCTGGTTGTTTCTCAGGTCTGGAATCCCAATGTTGTCCTGTCTCTTACTCCTTATGTAAGACCATAATTTCTTGTTTTGATGATCACCTTCTGAAATCATCGAATTAACATAATTGGAGTGAACAAGCCTACATTCTCTCTGACACCTTCTCTTAATATGTTTATACCTAATCAATAATCTTTCTGAATTAGGATGTAGTTTCAATTTCTTAAAGAACCGATATTTCCTTCTCAACAAACGTTTAGTTTTTTGTATTAATCCATGGCTGGTGGTTCTTGCTTGAAGTTATTTTAGTAGGTATGTTGTCATCCATAATAAATTCCAAGTTAGTTTTTATACACTTCCAAAGGTCATTGACATTATCTTTAACACTATGAGACCTAAAAAAAAAAAGACGACTGAAATCATGAGTATCCCTGCGTAATTTTGGTAAGTCTGCTTGGTTCCAGAGTCTGATGGTACGTTTAGGGGGTTTTCTTCGAAAGGGTTGAAAGTTGCTCTCTAAGAGAATTATATCATGATCACGCAGGCCTGCAATTAATTCCTGATTGCCTAAAGCGCCTGGACAATTGGTAAAAAGTAAATCCAGGAATGCATTGCCACGTGTTGGTATTTCAACTGACTGCTCTAATCCAAGGTCTTTGGTGGTATCAAAAAACTGAGAATTAATGTTTTTATTGTATTGATTACCAAGTATGGCATCTTCACGCCAATCAATATCAGGTAAGTTGAAGTCTCCACCAATCCATAATATTGCCTTCCTATTGGCCAAAACAATGTCAGAAATGTCTCTGCAAATAGACGAACATACATTTTCATCTGAGTCTGGAGGTCTGTATACTGATCCAACAATGACAGGTCTCTTATTCTTAAAATTAATCCTACAAAATAAACTTTCACTATTTTTGCCTTGATATAAAAACTCACTGGCTAAGTTCTTCCGAATCGCAATCAAGACTCCCCCACCTCTTTTTCCAAGTCTGTCCTTTCTATAAATATCAAAATCCTCCATTAGAAGCTCACTGCTGGATGTTCCAGTTTCTAGCCAAGTTTCTGTTCCAATTACAACATCAATGTTTTTTCGGTGACTAAATTACTGAGTTCTTCCTTTTTCTTAATAAGTGATTGAAAGTTTACGACTATGCATTTAAGTTTATCTTTTTCTTTTGATGATTTGGAGTTCGGTTGCACTTTATTAATTTGGATTTTATCAGTTTTAGAATCAGGGGTGGATGCAAACTTAGGACAAAATTTCAAGTTTTCTTTTGGGGATCGGTCTGGTGAGATAGGGTCAAAACGGTTGCTTTCTGAATTGCAATCTTCAATAGAATCTTCAAAAAGTCTCGAACTAAAGTTTGGAAGCCCGCAGGTAAAACACGTCCAAGATATATCACTATTACATAATGCTTCATAAACTGCTGAATTTAATAACATACATTTGGTGTGATACCATGTATTACAAACGTCACAGGCAACTGCTTTATGTTTCCATGTGACTCGCAAATTGCAGACTCCGCATGGATATGTTACTTTGGTGGACGGACCAGGATTGAGCTCAATGTCTTCCGATAGTAGCATAAGGCCTAAGAGCCATGATTTAACTCCTCTATGTCTAACTCTTTTATTAAAACAATTCCTTATCATTGTACTATTTCTGATATTAATTGAAATCAGTGGTTCAAATCTGGGCCTAGCAATCGACGTGAGAACAGTGCTCAGCACAGGTGTACACAGGAGGCTAACATAGTTCAGGTTGCACAAAGTTTTATAACCTGCAAAAATGGAACTAAAGGCGTCTACATCTACATCTAAAATTTCAAAATTAAACTGATTGCTAGGGATATCGTTGTTCCTATCACATGTGCAAACAGCAAGAAAAAGTAGAAAACTTTTAACGAAACCGAGTAACAACACGCCGGTAGTCATTTTGAAAAGCCTAATGAGACACAACACCTTACCTGAAAGGGTTTAAACACAATTTTGTTAAAAAAAAATTAGCATTAAACTACCAACAGCCAACAGTGCTGATTATTAAAATTCACAGTTACTCGTATGAATAAAAGATGTAAAGACGTAAAAGATGTAAAAATGAAGTTAAAACGGGAGCTCCACGAGCCAGGCAGCCTCCTCGCTGGACATGCGCAATCCATGCGTTGATCTCACAGTAGTCAATCACTACCGTCACGTTGATCTCACAGTCGTCAATCACTACCGTCACGTTGATCTCACAGTAGTCAATCACTACCGTCACGTTGATCTCACAGTTGTCAATCACTACCGTCACGTTGATATCACAGTAGTCAATCACTACCGTCACGTTGATCTCACAATAGTCAATCACTACCGTCACGTTGATCTCACAGTAGTCAATCACTCCCGTTACGTTCATCTCACAATAGTCAATCACTCCCGTCACGTTGATCTCACAGTAGTCAATCACTACCGTCACGTTGATCTCACAGTAGTCAATCACTACCGTCACGTTGATCTTGCTTGGTCACCACACTGTATGCGTCCGCATCCCCACTTACGCTTACCCCATAAAACTTTGTGGTGACCAAAATAATATAAGTTACACACACAAATTCCTATATATGATGAGCTAAGCGTCCAGTCTTTACCACCAATTATTCAATGGTACGGTTTCTGACAGGTATTAAATACTAGTTTCAATGGTGAGCAGACTGACACAATAAACTGTAACGCAGAAACACAGGCAGCAACAGTCCTTCATGGCGAACAAAGACTGACTTGAACAAACATTTCAGTACGAACGAACGAACGAGCTAAAACATTTAATCAGTATAGGCCATGGCCCCTTCTGATGGGGGTACAGTATCAGAATCATCATTCATACAACACAGCTATCTTACATCGTCTGACAACAAGTAGCGGATAGATAAGCATTGCATTGTATGCAAACTCCTGGAACGCATTATCGTTCACTCCTTGATGGAACACCTGAAGAACAATGAGATACTCTGTCATCAACAACACGGCTTTAGGAAAAACAGATCCTGTGAAACACAGCTGCTAGAACTAGTCGAGGAGTTAGCTACAAACTTGGCAGATGGGCTTCAGACAGACATGCTTATCCTTGATTTTGCGAAAGCATTTGATAAAGTAAACCACAGCCTTTTACTCCATAAACTCCATGACTACGCCATCAAGGGCAATATCCACAGATGGATCTAGAGCTTCTTATGTAACAGGCGCCAAGCTGTTGTTGTTGACGGAGAGAAAGCAGAGTTTTCCAGCGTCAAGTCTGGAGTGCCACAGGGCTCAGTTTTAGGATCATGCCTATTCTTGGTCTATATAAATGACCTCCCCAAGAAGCTGTACTCAAACGTAAGAATTTTTGCTGATGATACAGCGATCTACTCCACCATAACAGGAACTGACGATATGCACCAGCTTCAGGAAGACCTGCGAAACCTGGAAGTATGGGAGAAGAAATGGGACATGGTTTTTCACCCTGACAAATGCACCACTCTCCCAGTCACAAGAAACGAACACCCTATTAGAAATGGGACATGGTTTTTCACCCTGACAAATGCACCACTCTCCCAGTCACAAGAAACGAACACCCTATTCTAAGCGAATATGCACTCCATGGTCACACCCTAGTGACTGTGCAGTCAGCAAAATACCTAGGAATCACCCTCCAAGCAAACATAGAATGGGACAAACACGTAGACAACATAGTGTCAAAGGCAGGACGCACCCTAGGATTCCTCCATCGAAACCTTAAGATAGCCTCTATTAGGCTCAGAGAGAAAGCGTATCTTGTTTTTGTGCGACCGCTCCAGGAATATGCTTGCTCAGTCTGGGACTCCTACCTTGAGGGTGACATAAACAAGATAGAAGCCATTCAAAGGAGAGCAGCCAGATTTGTCACCAACCACTACCACAGAACAACAAGTGTGACACAAATGTTGGAAAGACTGGGATGGCCATCTCTGCAGTGACGAAGACAGGCAGCACGACTCGCCATGCTGTATAAAATACATCATGACCTGGCTCAAGTCGATAAAACCAAGCTGATACCTCTTCCAGAGCGAAACCGCAGAGGACACAACCAACAGTTCCAACGTACCTCGTCCCAGGGTGCCAACAGATACAGGCATTTCTCGTTCCTGCCACGCACCATTCGGGAATGGGACCAGCTGCCACAGTGCATTGTTAACGCCGAGTCCATGGAAACACTCAGGATCAAAATAAATAACCACCTGAAAGACACTGTCCTGGATGGTCTCGCTAGGGGTCGCCAGCAGAAACTGTTCTAAGTCATATGTAGAAAGGGGTGGGGAAGAGGGGATGGAGAGGGTGGGGGAGGTAAATACCTAAAATGTAGTCCTAACGGCTCTGCCTGGCTCACTCTGGGGATTAACTCTGGGGGCCAGGGGAGATGAAATGGCAGAGCAAATCTCTAGTAGAAAGGAAGGAAAAGGGAAAGAGGAAAAGGGAGGGAAGAGGGAAGGAAAAAGAAAGGAAGAGGGAAGGAGAAAGAGAAGGAAAAAGAAAAAGGGAAAGTTTCACAAGGCAAAAAGCTGGAGTGGATCCTGTGAGAGGGGATTTCCAAAAACAAAAGTCTGAGTGGGTGTCTTGGTGGCAGCAAGTCTGGATATGTGTGGAGGGATCTTGTGAGAGGAGACCCCATTGAGGACTGGATGATGTGTCTTGGTGGCAGCAAGTCGAGATATGTGTGTGGAGGGATCTTGTGAGAGGAACCCCATTGAGGACTGGATGATGTGTCTTGGTGGCAGCAAGTCTGGATATGTGTGTGGAGGATCTTGTGAGAGGAGACCCCATTGAGGACTGGATGCTGTGTCTTGGTGGCAGCAAGTCTGGCTATTGTGTGGAAGGATCTTGTGAGAGGAGACCCCATTGAGGACTGGATGATGTGTCTTGGTGGCAGCAAGTCTGGATATGTGTGGAGTGATCTGTGAGAGGGGACCCCATTGAGGACTGGATGACGTGTCTTGGTGGCAGCAAGTCTGGATATGTGTGTGGAGGGATCATGTGAGAGGAGACCCCATTGAGGACTGGATGATGTGTCTTGGTGGCAGCAAGTCTGGCTATGTGTGTGGAGGGATCTTGTGAGAGGAGACCCCATTGAGGACTGGATGATGTGTCTTGGTGGCAGCAAGTCTGGATATGTGTGTGGAGGGATCTTGTGAGAGGAGACCCCATTGAGGACTGGATGCTGTGTCTTGGTGGCAGCAAGACTGGCTATGTGTGTGGAGGGAACTTGTGAGAGGAGACCCCATTGAGGACTGGATGATGTGTCTTGGTGGCAGCAAGTCTGATATGTGTGTGGAGGGATCTTGTGAGGGAGATCCATTGAGGACTGATGATGTGTCTTGGTGGCAGCAAGACTGACATGCTAATGGGATTTTTTCTTAAACAACTGAACGCTGACTCGTGGGCCACCTTCATTATATAGCGACAAAGAATCAGAATGTTGATTGTGTCGCTCTACGGAAGAAAGAAGAAGAAGAAGAAGAAGAAGAAGAAGAAGAAGAAGAAGAAGAACAAGCATATTCAATATGCACAGTAACTGTAACAGCTAAGTTTATTCAACTGAGCAACATTGTGCGCCTCTTAAAGGCGTTGTATATGGACATGCAAATGTTCTTTAAAACTCCTTCATTTTGATTTGCCATATGCTCGAAATGAGCAAGGGTCTTCATACAATTTCCTTGGAATATATTCACGCTGTGAATCCTGAAGTGCATAACAACAAAATAAAAAATGTAGTTCATCTTCATTTGCCCCTTAGCGTAAGGGTCACAACATATCCATGTTTTGAGGCTTTGTATATCGGTGCTGATGTACTTTGATAACCGTAATTCCGAATCTGAATCTTGTCAGATAACAAAATGCCTATCAATATCAGGTGAGAGATATATCTCGTAGTTGTTTGGTGTTCAAGTTCTGTAAAATGAATACCGATCACTACTCTGGATGTTTTCAAGCCAGTTGTGCCATCGATTATCTACCAGTCTTTGGCGTAGCTGCTTCAAGAAAGCATTTACATTTTCAAGGCCTTGATTCATCCAGACGAATCCAAATCCATTATGAAACAAAAAGTCCCGAATGCCTGAAAACCATGACTGTTTAGCACGCGATTCTAACCCTATGAGCATGTCATATGCTTCACAAGGTCATCTTTCATCATCCTTTCGTAAAATTTTTAGCTAGCAATTAAGACACTGCACAGATGAATTGAAAGAAATAGGATAACGATCTGTCTCCCCATAAACACATTCATTTGGTGCCTTCATATGAACGCCAAGAAATTTCTTCAGAGCAAACGAATGGACTCTTTTTTACATGAACAGTGGATTTATCTAAACCCCAAATCTCAGCAACACATTGGGCAACAGGTTGTGAACTTGGACATCAAACAGTGTTAAATACACTGTTAAGGAATTGTTATGCAACATATGTACTTTTTGCAAGATACAAAGTAAGGAATGTTTTGCCCTGCCTGCTAGATCCAGGCATACAACTGTGAAACTCAAGCATGTTGAGAAATATATACATTCGTGTACATATTTTAATGCGCTGAAATAATTTACCGTTGATACCATTTTTTTAGTATTGGCCAGAGTAGTTTTCTAGAAACCGAGTCGAAAGCTTTCTCGAAATCAGTGAAAACTACACGTAACTTACGAATTAAATGAAAACTTTTTAATAACAGCTAAAAGCGTAAAAATGTGATCGACGGTAGAATGATCCTTTTTCAACCAGCTTGATATTCACCGGTGATTTTTTTTTTTTTAATCAATCCATTTCTGTAACCTGTCGTTAATGATAAAACTGTACAATTTGCTGTTTATATCTGAGAGTGAAACCCATCTGTAATTACCGGGATCATTTACTGCACCTCTCTTAAATAGTGGAATGATGATAGATTCACTTCAGTTTTCTGGAAATAGCCCATTCTCAAAAAGATCATTAAAAAAAACTTGACAAAGAAATCAATGACAAAGCCATCTTCATTCTTAAAGAGCTCTCCAATTAAACCATCGGGGCCAGCAGATTTTCCATTCTTTATTTTTTTTTATCGCCAACAATACCTCCTCTTTTGACCTTTCAGTACGGAAGTGTGTGAGACAGGGAAGGGCTTACAGGGAAATGTGCGGGACAGATTCGGAGAGTTCGGACTATCAAGATTGTGGACCAGATTTATCACAGTAAACTACACAGCCCCAAAACATTGGCTCGGAAATCGTAGCATATCTTAAAGACAGGACAAAAAGACTAAGATAACTGTTTCTTCAGGCGATCAGGGAGGACAACTGTTTCTTCATGCGATCAGGGAGGGCAAAAAGACTTGGACAACTGTTTCTTCATGCGATCAGGGAGGACAAAAAGACTTGGACAACTGTTTCTTCATGCGATCAGGGAGGACAAAAAGACTTGGACAACTGTTTCTTCATGCGATCAGGGAGGACAAAAAGACTTGGACAACTGTTTCTTCATGCGATCAGGGAGGACAAAAAGACTTGGACAACTGTTTCTTCATGCGATCAGGGAGGACAAAAAGACTTGGACAACTGTTTCTTCATGCGATCAGGGAGGACAAAAAGACTTGGACAACTGTTTCTTCATGCGATCAGGGAGGACAAAAAGACTTGGACAGCTGTTTCTTCATGCGATCAGGGAGGACAAAAAGACTTGGACAACTGTTTCTTCATGCGATCAGGGAGGACAAAAAGACTTGGACAACTGTTTCTTCATGCGATCAGGGAGGACAACTGTTTCTTCATGCCATCAGGGAGGACAACTGTTTCTTCATGCCATCAGGGAGGACAACTGTTTCTTCATGCCATCAGGGAGGACAACTGTTTCTTCATGCGATCAGGGAGGACAACTGTTTCTTCATGCCATCAGGGAGGACAACTGTTTCTTCATGCCATCAGGGAGGACAACTGTTTCTTCATGCCATCAGGGAGGACAACTGTTTCTTCATGCCATCAGGGAGGAGCGGCGAGCCGACTCTGACTCGGGAGCTGCTGTAGGAAAAGAGAATCCTCCGCCGGGTATATCGTGACTGTTAAAGATTGTAGGAAAAGAGAATCCTCCGCCGGGTATATCGTGACTGTTAAAGATTGTAGGAAAAGGGAATCCTCCTCCAGGTATATCGTGGCTGTTAAAGATTGTAGGAAAAGAGAATCCTCCTCCAGGTATATCGTGACTGTTAAAGATTGTAGGAAAAGAGAATCCTCCTCCAGGTATATCGTGACTGTTAAAGATTGTAGGAAAAGGGAATCCTCCTCCAGGTATATCGTGACTGTTAAAGATTGTAGGAAAAGAGAATCCTCCTCCAGGTATATCGTGACTGTTAAAGATTGTAGGAAAAGGGAATCCTCCTCCAGGTATATAGTGACTGTTAAAGATTGTAGGAAAAGAGAATCCTCCACCGGGTATATCGTGACTGTTAAAGATTGTAGGAAAAGGGAATCCTCCTCCAGGTATATAGTGACTGTTAAAGATTGTAGGGAAAGGGAATCCTCCTCCAGGTATACAGTGACTGTTAAAGATTGTAGGGAAAGGGAATCCTCCGCCGGGTATATCGTGACTGTTAAAGATTGTAGGAAAAGAGAATCCTCCTCCGGGTATATTGTGACTGTTAAAGATTGTAGGGACAGGGAAGCCTCCTCCAGGTATATAGTGACTGTTAAAGATTGTAGGAAAAGGGAATCCGCCGCCGGTACATCGTGACTGTTAAAGATTGTAGGAAAAGGGAATCCTCCGCCGGGTATATCGCGCGTGACTGTTTGTTAAAGATTGTAAGAAAAGGGATTCCTCCTCCGGGTATATTGTGACTGTTAAAGATTGTAGGAAAAGGGAATCCTCCGCCGGGTATATCGTGACTGTTAAAGATTGTAGGAAAAGGGAATCCTCCGCCGGGTATATCGTGACTGTTAAAGATTGTAGGAAAAGGGAATCCTCCGCCGGGTATATCGTGACTGTTAAAGATTGTAGGAAAAGGGAATCCTCCTCCGGGTATATCGTGACTGTTAAAGATTGTAGGAAAAGGGAATCCTCCGCCGGGTATATCGTGACTGTTAAAGATTGTAGGAAAAGGGAATCCTCCGCCGGGTATATCGTGACTGTTAAAGATTGTAGGGAAAGGGAATCCTCCGCCGGGTACATCGTGACTGTTAAAGATTTGTAGGAAAAGGGAATCCTCCGCCGGGTATATCGTGACTGTTAAAGATTGTAGGGAAAGGGAATCCTCCGCCGGGTATATCGTGACTGTTAAAGATTGTAGGGAAAGGGAATCCTCCGCCGGGTACATCGTGACTGTTAAAGATTTGTAGGAAAAGGGAATCCTCCGCCGGGTATATCGTGACTGTTAAAGATTGTAGGGAAAGGGAATCCTCCGCCGGGTATATCGTGACTGTTAAAGATTGTAGGGAAAAGGAATCCTCCGCAGGGTACATCGTGACTGTTAAAGATTGTAGGGACAGGGAATCCTCCGCCGGGTATATCGTGACTGTTAAAGATTGTAGGGAAAGGGAATCCTCCGCCGGGTATATCGTGACTGTTAAAGATTGTAGGGAAAGGGAATCCTCCGCCGGGTATATCGTGACTGTTAAAGATTGTAGGAAAAGGGAGTCCTCCTCCGAGTATATCGTGACTGTTAAAGATTGTAGGAAAAGGGAGTCCTCCTCCGGGTATATCGTGACTGTTAAAGATTGTAGGAAAAGGGAATCCTCCGGGTATATCGTGACTGTTAAAGATTGTAGGAAAAGGGAATCCTCCGGGTATATCGTGACTGTTAAAGATTGTAAGAAAAGGGAATCCTCCTCCGGGTATGTTGTGACTGTTAAAGATTGTGGTGGAAAATACCATGTTCGTAAAGGTACCATCAGTGTCACAATTCTGACAATGTTATAATTCTGACAATGTGATCAACATGCTCCCGTATTTGGGTTTCCATGTCATGATGATTTGTTGAGTGATAGTCGGCTTGTTGTTTTCTCACTCTGTTCATTTCGAAATATTTCTGGCAGGGTCCCATTCCCCCCAGCTCCCTTTAGTGTACGGGCTAAATGAGCTTAATCACAATAAACCATTCGCATTTGTATTCGCATTCGCATTCTCTCTCTCTCTCTCTCTTCTCTCTCTCTCTCTCTCTCTCTCTCTCTCTCTCTCTCTTCTCTCTCTGAGTGTGCATATGTGTTTGCTGGGGGGTGGGGGTAGGATCTGTCACTGCCCAGGAATAATTCCTAGGAGTTATTTTGAAGCAAATTGTCGTTCACCAAAACAACTCCTCAGGACTTAGCCAGGGGCAGGCAGAGGGTCATATTGAGGCAGGCCCAGAACACAGCCAGGGGCAGGCAGAGGGTCATATTGAGGCAGGCCCAGAACACAGCCAGGGGCAGGCAGAGGGTCATATTGAGGCAGGCCCAGAACACAGCCAGGGACAGGCAGAGGGTCATATTGAGGCAGGCCCAGAACACAGCCAGGGACAGGCAGAGGGTCATATTGAGGCAGGCCCAGAACACAGCCAGGGCAGGCAGAGGGTCATATTGAGGCAGGCTCAGAACACAGCCAGGGGCAGGCAGAGGTCATATTGAGGCAGGCCCAGAACACAGCCAGGGACAGGCAGAGGGTCATATTGAGGCAGGCCCAGAACACAGCCTGGGACAGGCAGAGGGTCATATTGAGGCAGGCCTGGAGTTGATGTAGTGTAGGTTGACCCAACCATATGTATATAGGGTGGCAGATCATCCTAGCCCCATCCCTGAATAACTGCCTGGAGTTGATGTAGTGTAGGTTGACCCAACCATATGTATATAGGGTGGCAGATCATCCTAGCCCCATCCTTGAATAACTGCCTGGAGTTGATGTAGTGTAGGTTGACCCAACCATATGTATATAGGGTGGCAGATCATCCTAGCCCCATCCTTGAATAACTGCCTGGAGCTGATGTAGTGTAGGTTGACCCAACCATATGTATATTGGGTGGCAGATCATCCTAGCCCCATCCCTGAATAACTGCCTGGAGTTGATGTAGTGTAGGTTGACCCAACCATATGTATATAGGGTGGCAGATCATCCTAGCCCCATCCCTGAATAACTCCTGGAGCTGATGTAGTGTAGGTTGACCCAACCATATGTATATCTATGGAGAACTTGTGCAGGGAAAACGTCCCACAGGCAGACCACACCTGCGATTCAAAGACGTGTGCAAGAGGGACCTAAAAGCCTTGAACATCGACCTGAACAACTGGGAAGCAACAGCCCTCGAACGGTCAGCCTGGAGACAGACTGTGCAGAAAGGTCTCTCCAAGTTCGAAGAGACACTCGCTCAGCAGCACGGGGGAAAGAGAATGAGAAGAAAGGCTGCAGCCCAGGCAGACAGACCAGCGTCAGACTTCATCTATGCCCTCCGCCACAGGGACTGTCATTCCCGTGTCGGACTGGCTAGCCACACCCGCCGCTGTACCAGAATAGACACCTAGAGCGAAACTCCATGGTCTTCCGAGACTGAAGGATGCCTACAATGTATATAGGGTGGCAGATCATCCTAGCCCCATCCCTGAATAACTGCCTGGAGTTGATGTAGTGTAGGTTGATCCAACACAGAAAAAAGAAGTGCTCAAGACGCTTCGTTCCTCACAGTGTGGTAAAGAATCAACTTCTGTGTGTGTTAGCTATCTGGTGTGGGGGTGATGGGGAGACGCTTCGTTCCTCACAGTGTGGGTAAAGAATCTACTTCTGTGTGTTAGGTATCTGGTGTGGTGGTGATGGGGAGACGCTCCGTTCCTCACAGTGTGGGTAAAGAATCAACTTCTGTGTGTGTTAGGTATCTGGTGTGGTGGTGATGGGGAGACGCTTCGTTCCTCACAGTGTGGTAAAGAATCAACTTCTGTGTGTGTTAGGTATCTGGTGTGGGGGTGATGGGGAGACGCTTCGTTCCTCACAGTGTGGGTAAAGAATCAACTTCTGTGTGTGTTAGGTATCTGGTGTGGGGGTGATGGGGAGACGCTTCGTTCCTCACAGTGTGGGTAAAGAATCAACTTCTGTGTGTGTTAGCTATCTGGTGTGGGGGTGATGGGGAGACGCTTCTTTCCTCACAGTGTGGGTAAAGAATCAACTTCTGTGTGTGTTAGCTATCTGGTGTGGGGGTGATGGGGAGGTAGAGGGGTGTGTTAGGTATCTGGTGTGGGGGTGATGGGGAGGTAGAGGGGTGTGTTAGGTATCTGGTGTGGGGGTGATGGGGAGACGCTTCGTTCCTCACAGTGTGGGTAAAGAATCAACTTCTGTGTGTGTTAGGTATCTGGTGTGGGGGTGATGGGGAGACGCTTCGTTCCTGACAGTGTGGGTAAAGAATCAACTTCTGTGTGTGTTAGGTATCTGGTGTGGGGGTGATGGGGAGCTAGAGGGTTGTGTTAGGTATCTGGTGTGGGGATGATGGGGAGGTAGAGGGTCTTCATTTTTGTTTTGTGCTGGGTTAAATATCTGTGGAAGCACTGGCCAACAGGCTCGTGGAGCTGACCCATCGTAAATGAGAGTGATGCTTCTTGACCCACAGTGAACTATACAGTTCTATTTCATCATGGAAAAATTGTAATAGGTTTTTGTCACAGATTAACTCTCTCTCTCTCTCTGGCGTAGACACAGGGCACACACAAAGACACATACACACCACACACACGCGCGCGCGCGCGCGCGCGCGCACACATATATATATATAGGCCTACACACACACACACATACGCACGCACGCACGCACACACACACACACACACACACACACACACACACACACACACACACACACACACATACATGCGCGCGCTTTGGTTCACTTATCGATCTATTAAAATAAAAGACATTTAACATGCAGTGTTTCACTGCGCTTGTCTTCCCCCACTGTTAGATTGTTTGTCTTTGTATTTGTCTTCCCCCACTGTTAGATTGTTTGTCTATGTATTTGTCTTCCCCCCACTGTTGGATTGTTCGTCTATGTATTTGTCTTTCCCCCACTGTTAGATTGTTCGTCTATGTATTTGTCTTCCCCCACTGTTAGATTGTTCGTCTATGTATTTGTCTTCCCCCCACTGTTAGATTGTTCGTCTATGTATTTGTCTTCCCCCCACTGTTAGATTGTTCGTCTATGTATTTGTCTTTCCCCCACTGTTAGATTGTTCGTCTATGTATTTGTCTTCCCCCCACTGTTAGATTGTTCGTCTATGTATTTGTCTTCCCCCCACTGTTAGATTGTTCGTCTATGTATTCGTCTTCCCCCCACTGTTAGATTGTTTGTCTTTGTATTTGTCTGACTTTATTCGAGTTTAAAAGGCTGTGCCAGTCTTGAATAAAAGTTACTCTGTGTTAGGTTTTCTTATGGGAGCAAAAGTTACCCCACTTGTTTACAATGAAACAATATTTTTGGTTCATTTGTGTTAAAACAAATACTGGGTTCTAAAATGTACATTTTGGCAGCAAAATTCCTGGCAATGTCCGTTCCAGATTTGCTTAATACATGACACTTGGTTCTAACTGTGTTTTACGTTAAATATTTTCACACAAACTTCGTTAACGTAGAACAGAACTCATTTTGTTACACGTTTCTAATGGCGCGTATAGTTCACTGACATTGTGTACAAAACTGTTTTGATCATGTTTTGACATTGAAGCTTCTTTCGCGAGCAGAAACGTCTGTTCTACTGTACTAATAAGGGTGGCTAGCTCTTCGTCTGTTCTACTGTACTAATAAGGGTGGCTAGCTCTACGTCTGTTCTACTGTACTAATAAGGGTGGCTAGCTCTACGAATTGGTGCTGAAGTGGCGGGAGACGCGCGAGCGTGTATGTATGCATGCGTACGTGGTGGTGGTGGTGGTGGTGGTGGTGGTGGTGGTGGTGTGGTGGTGGTGGTGGTGGTGGGTGGTGGTGGTGGTGGTGGTGGTGGTGGGTGGTGGTGGTGGTGTGGTGGTGGTGGTGGTGTGGTGGGTGGTGGTGGTGGTGGTGGTGGTGGTGTGGTGGTGGTGTGGTGGTGGTGTGGTGGTGGGTGGTGGTGGTGGTGGTGGTGGTGGTGGTGGTTGGGGGGGGTGGTGGTGGTGGTGGTGGGTGGTGGTGGTGGTGGTGGTGGTGTGGTGGTGGTGGGGTGGTGGTGTGGTGGTGGTGGTGGTGGTGGTGGTGGTGGTGGTGGTGGTGGTGGTGGTGGTGGGGTGGTGGTGGTGGTGGTGGTGGTGGTGGTGGTGGTGGTGGTGTGGTGGTGGTGGTGGTGGGTGGTGGTGGTGGTGGTGGTGGTGGTGGTGGTGGTGGGTGGTGGTGGTGGTGGTGGTTGGGTGGTGGTGGTGGTGGTGGTGGTGGTGGTGGTGGTGGTGGTGGTGGTGGTGGTGGTGTGGTGGTGTGGTGGTGGTGGTGGTGGTGGTGGTGGTGGTGGTGGTGGTGTGGTGGTGGTGGTGGTGGTGGTGGTGGTGGTGGTGGTGGTGGTGGTGTGGTGGTGGTGGTGGTGGTGGTGGGTGGGGTGGTGGTGGTGGTGGTGGTGGTGGTGGTGGTGGTGGTGGTGGTGGTGGTGGTGGTGGTGGTGGTGGTGGGTGGTGTGGTGGTGGTGGTGGTGGGTGGTGGTGGTGGTGGTGGTGGTGGTGGTGGTGGTGGTGGTGGTGGGGTGGTGGTGGTGGTGGTGGTGGTGTGGTGGTGGTGGTGGTGGTGGTGGTGGTGGGTGGTTGGTGGTGGTGGTGGTTGGTGGTGGTGGTGGTGGTGGTGGTGGTGGTTGGTGGTGGTGGTGGTGGTGGGTGGTGGTGGTGGTGGTGGTGGTGGTGGTGGTGGTGGTGGTGGTGGTGGTGGTGGTGGTGGTGGTGGTGGTGTGGTGGTGTGGTGGTGGTGGTGGTGGTGGTGGTGTGGTGGTGGTGGTGGGTGGTGGTGGTGGTGTGGTGGTGGTGGTGGTGGTGGTGGTGGTGGTGGTGGTGGTGGTGGTGGTGGTGGTGGTGGTGGTGTGGTGGTGGTGGTGGTGGTGGTGGTGGTGGTGGGTGGTGGTGGTGGTGGTGTGGTGGTGGTGTGGTGGTGGTGGTGGTGGTGTGGTTGGTGGTGTGTGTGTGGTGTGGTGTGTGTGTGTGTGTGTGGGGTGTGTTTGTGTTGTGTGTGTGATTTTCCAATGACGTAATGGTCGGGGTTTGTCCAAGCCAAAGACGTAAACAGGACAAGATCAGTATCTTCCGCTTTGGCTATCTGGCGTTCCCTTGCACACATTGAAGGCATTGACCACTTCCTGTCGCTCTGACTGGGTCAGTGTCTGCTTCTTATTCACGCTGTGGCATTATGCTCACCACACTTCGCCAAGTGTGTCCAATGGTTAAGTTTGAAGCACACATATGTCAGTTCACGCTGGGGCACAGCTCACATTCAGCCGGCAGGCCGCCCTCACGGAGCAGCCACAGGATGAAGCTGGCGGACACGGTTACCTGATGGGCAGCCCGGCCCACTGAACACTTCTCTGGCTTGACAGTGCCTGGTGACCTGCGCCAGTGACCAGCGGTCAGACACAGACCAATAGTGGCCCACTGAACACTTCTCTGGCTTGACAGTGCCTGGTGACCTGCGCCAGTGACCAGCAGTCAGACACAGACCAATAGTGACAGTGCATGGTGACCTGCGCCAGTGACCAGCGGTCAGACACAGACCAATAGTGACAGTGCATGGTGACCTGCGCCAGTGACCAGCGGTCAGACACAGACCAATAGTGACAGTGCATGGTGACCTGCGCCAGTGACCAGCGGTCAGACACAGACCAATAGTGATAGTGCATGGTGACCTGCGCCAGTGACCAGCGGTCAGACACAGACCAATAGTGACAGTGCATGGTGACCTGCGCCAGTGACCAGCGGTCAGACACAGACCAATAGTGACAGTGCATGGTGACCTGCGCCAGTGACCAGCAGTCAGACACAGACCAATAGTGACAGTGCATGGTGACCTGCGCCAGTGACCAGCGGTCAGACACAGACCAATAGTGACATGCATGGTGACCTGCGCCAGTGACCAGCAGTCAGACCAGACCATAGTGACAGTGCATGGTGACCTGCGCCAGTGACCAGCGGTCAGACACAGACCAATAGTGGGAACACGAGGCCACATACCCATTTTCCCTCCTTGACAGTGCATGATGACCTGCGCCAGTGACCAGCAGTCAGACACAGACCAATAGTGGGAACACGAGGCCACATACCCATCTTCCCCCTTGACAGTGCATGATGACCTGCGCCAGTGACCAGCGGTCAGACGAAGACCAATAGTGGGAACACGAGGCCACATACCCATCTTCCCTCCCTTGACAGTGCATGATGACCTGCGCCAGTGACCAGCGGTCAGACAAGACCATAGTGGAACACGAGGCACATACCCATCTTCCTCCTGACAGTGCTGTGACCTGCGCCAGTGACAGCAGTCAGACACGACCAATAGCGACAGTGCCTGATGACCTGCGCCAGTGACCAGCAGTCAGACACAGACCAATAGTGACAGTGCCTGATGACCTGCGCCAGTGACCAGCAGTCAGACACAGACCAATAGTGGGAACACGAGGCCACATACCCATCTTCCCCCCTTGACAGTGCATGATGACCTGCGCCAGTGACACGCGGTCAGACGAAGATCAATAGTGGGAACACGAGGCCACATACCCATCTTCCCTCCTTGACAGTGCCTGGTGATCTGCGCCAGTGACCAGCGGTCAGACACAGACCAATAGTGGGAACACGAGGCCACATACCCATCTTCCCCCTTGACAGTGCCTGGTGACCTGCGCCAGTGACCAGCAGTCAGACACAGACCAATAGCGACAGTGCCTGATGACCTGCGCCAGTGACCAGCAGTCAGACACAGACCAATAGTGACAGTGCCTGATGACCTGCGCCAGTGACCAGCAGTCAGACACAGACCAATAGTGGGAACACGAGGCCACATACCCATCTTCCCCCCTTG
>CM065720.1:55000-85000 GCA_033310375.1 Conus canariensis
GATTGCCAAGAGCTAATTCGACAACTCTACTGTCTGTAGATTGTATTTCATTCAACAAGCTGTGCAGGACTGATAAATAAACTTCTAATTCAGAAATAATTTTGATCTGACGAGGCTGGTGACTGTGGTAACGGAGGTTTATTGTCATTGTTTGTATCTTGATCCAATAGTTAAGCATCAACTGCTGTAAATGACAGTTGACATTTTCCTTGCTGTCACTATCAATTTCTCAGTATGAAATTGCCAATGTAATTACTAGTAAAGTGAGTATCCAAAAACTTCTTCTGAATGTCGTGAAGTTTTGTCATCTAATACTTGTTGTAGCAATGATGTCGGATTCTCGCTGTTAGAAATTCGTTATAAGTGTTTTCTCTCCGGAATATGAAGCCCATTTCATCCCATGTACATGTTTAATGCATGCTCCAGTAAATAAATATTTTGTGCATAATTTATTACCTTCATCGTCTTAGATTTGCATTTGTCTGGATGGAAATGTATGAATATTATACCATATGAATATTATAGCATATGATTATTATACCATATGAATATTATACCATATGCATGTCTTTAATGGCACCTTAGGTAGGTTATATCTAGAAGGAAATATCGTATGAATATTATACCATATGTAGTAGAAAGAAACTCGTGGAAGAGCGTGGCAGCAGAGAGTCCTCAGAAGAGAAGCCCCCTTCAAGCAAGTGTTTCGGCCCTTATCTCCTGACACTCTAGTGGGGTTGGGCCACACCCGGTTCATGACTCCGGATGTCCCTCTGCTGCCCTTTTTTTTCCCCCATCTTGGGACGAGCCATGGCTGGGATTCGAACCCATGACCTTCTGGACATGCTCATTTTCCACTTAATGACTCGCACTCTAACCACTGAGCCACAGGGACACCTGATATTTGTAGGAAAATTTAAGCCTTATGAAGTTCACTTTTGTTCCTCCTTGACCAGATCCAGCTTGAACACCTCTCTGCCGCTTCTGCCATTGCTTTCAGGGCTCTGGTTTTTTCCCTCCCTGCAACTGAGAGCTGTTTCATGAGGGTGTATGCAGACGTTCCTACAAACCCCTAGCTCCAATTTCTGCAGTGAGGACTTTGACCTGATAGCCTTCTCTCCTCAGGCTGTTTGCCAGATCAGCATACTTTCCAGTCTTGTAGATTTGAGCTGCCTCCATTCTGTTCTCATATGGCACCGTGAGCTCGATCATGATCAGCTGCTTGGTTGACTGAGAGTGGACTACTATGTCTGGTCTCATGCCACTCTTGCTGATGATCTCTGGGTGACTCTTCCATTCTGGGAGGTCTGCAGTGCACTCCCAGTCATCTGCCCCGTCCAGCAGACTCTGCCTGCATGTTCCGAGTGGCACTGTTGTTCTTGGCCATATTTGCCGCCTCCTGCCGTGACGAATGTTGCGGGTGCTTTTGGAGTCCATGATTTTCCCTTTTGTGGTGTTGGTACTAGCCCAGACTACTTGTACAATCTCTTTGAGCACTTGGTTGTGCCTCCATGTGTACCTTCCTTGAGCCAGGGCTACTTTACATGAGCTTAGGACATGCTCCACTGTTTGTTTTTCATGGCAGAGGGGGCATGCAGGATCGTCTGTTTTTCCCCACTTCACCAGGTTTGCATTTGAGGGCAGAAGGTCATATGCAGCTCTGAGAATGAAGCTGATCCTGAGAGGGGCCATGTGCCAAATGTCATTCCAAGTGAGACTTCTTTGGAGTGCATTCTCCCACGTTGTCCATTGCCCTTGCTGGCTCTGCTGGACTGCTGTTTGGAGTCTTTTTTGGTCTTCTTCTTTTCTCATCTCCTGAATCATCATGTCTCTTTTGGCTTTTCCTTTGGCCTTTGACCACCATTCAGTTTTGGTCACCCCCAGTCCTTGTCTGTTGGTCTGTGTGTGTCCTGTTATTTCTCTGATCTTGAGACTTTCTTTTGCAGAATCCATCGCCTCTTGAACTTTCCATTTTCTGCCTGTCTTCAGCTGGGGCTTGATTGCTTCTACCACCTTGTCTCCTGAGTCCTCCAGCATACTTTGAAGTCTGATCTTTCCTGCTTTGTATTCTTCAGGATGGATTTCAGTGGTAGTTTCAGCTTTGTTGGCGACAGTACAGCGCTATGTCAGTCAGACAGGGTGGGACATCAAGCCATTTCCTTGTGAACTTGTTGATTTTGGCTTCCATTGCCTCCACTGTGCTGGTGTAGATGTCGTATATCATCAGAGGCCATAGGAGCTTT
This sequence comes from Conus canariensis, assembly GCA_033310375.1. NCBI lineage: Eukaryota > Metazoa > Mollusca > Gastropoda > Neogastropoda > Conidae > Conus > Conus canariensis. Next base: position 57,244 of record CM065720.1, read on the forward strand.
GGTATCAGCATGAACTGCAGACACCAGACCTTGTATTTGCCAGGGAGCCCACACTGGTCAATGGTTTCCAAGCCTTCTTCCGACATCTGTTTGGTTTCTTTTGCTCGTTGTGTGTCTTTCAGCGTATTATCATACCATCTTCCAAGGCTCTTGGCTGGCTCTTCTGTGACTGTTGGAATGGCCTGGTTGGCAACACTGAAGACCACAGATTCGGCCACTTTTCCTTTCCTCAGTGAGAGACTCCGTGATTTCCTTGGCTTGAACTTCATTCTGGATGAGGCAACTATGTCGTCCAGCCTTTCCAGCACATGACGTGTCTCGTCTTCTCTGGATGAAATCACTGTAGTGTCATCCATGAAGGCCTTGAGAGGGGGCATCTTGTATCCATCGCCAAGGTCTGTTTGTCTTGCGTTGCTTGTTGCTGCTTTCAAGATGACTTCCACTGCCAACACGAACAGTATTGGGGAAATTACACAGCCCATTGCAATGCCCACTTCCAAGTTGATCCAATCTGTTGTGTACTCCTTGGTAGAGAACCGCATTGAGAAGCCATTGAAGTACTTCTTGAGCATGTCGCAGATGTTCTTTGGCACATGGTACATCTCAAGAGCCAACTGTATCATCTCATGGGGTACAGATCCATATGGTTTGCCAGATCAAGCCACACTACGTCCAGGTCTCTCTTTTCTGTTTTTGCTCTTTGGATTGCGTCCCAGATCATTGTGGCGTGTTCTACACAGCCAGCTACGCCTGGGATGCCACCTTTCTAGCCTGACACATCCAAGTACTTGTTTTCCATGAGGTACTTGGTCAGCCTTGCTGCCATGACAGAGAAGATTTTCCCTTCGACGTTCAGTAGTGATATTGGCCTGAACTGGCTGATGTCACTTGAGTTTTGCTCTTTGGGGATGTACACACCATCTGCCGTCATCCACTGGCCGCTGATCTGGTTTCTCCAAGCTGATCGCAGCAGCCTGTGGAGCCACTCCAGCACCTTGGGACATTTCTTGTATAGCTGGTAAGGTATTCTGTTTGGCCCTGGTGATGATTTGGCTCTGGCTTTGTCGACCACCTTCTTGATTTCCGCCAACGTTGGAGGCTTGTCATTGAACTGTTCCTCAGGGTTGGTTGGCCACACCAGACCTTGAATGTCGAGTGGTGCTTTGCTCTGTGAGTCAGAGTATGTTTTCCTCAGATGCTGCTGAAGAACTCCTTTGTCCACACTTAGGGTCCCAGATTTTGGCTGCTCAGTGTTCTGGCAAACTGGAAGGGGTCTCTGAAGAAGCGCTCTTGTGTCTTCTTCTTTTTGCTCTTCCTCTTCCTCGCAGATTCCGCTTTGCCGAGGGCGCTGTGTTTTGCTTTCAGGTCTTTCCAGAGTTTTTCCAAGCCTTGTTTTTCAGCTGGCAGTGCGGTCTTCATTTGCTTCTTGAGGTTTTTCTTTTGGACCCTGATCTTGTCCATCTCTTCTTGGCGTCTGGATTTCTTTGGAGGTGTTTTCTCTTTGGGTAGTTTTGCTCCATAGGCGTCTCTACATGTGGCATATACAATGTCCCCATATGTGGCTAGTTTGTGTTCCAGGGTGCTTTTCCCTATTAGTGCATCGAGTCTTTGGATGATTTTTGCATCCAGTTTCTCCCAGTCTTCAGTTTCATTTGCTCGTGGCAGGTTGAGTTTAGGCGCCTGGCATCGAGGGCCTGTGCGAATTCCTCATCCGAACCAACAGCGTGGATGTCCTTGGCACTGTGGTTTAAATCCTGGCCTTGGTCTTCCGACGTCTTATCTGCTGATGCAGTGCGCTGCTGCTCATTCAGATGAGTCTTCACACATCCCATCTTTGTTCTGTGGATCTTCATGAATATTATACCATATGCATGTCTTTAAAGGCACCTTAGGCAGGTCATATCTAGAGGAAATGTCGTATGAATAGTATGCCATATGAATATTATACCATATGCATGTCTTTAAAGGCACCTTAGGTAGGTCATATTTAGACGGAAATGTCGTATGAATATTATACCATATGCATGTCTTTTGATGGCACTAGGTAGGTCATATCTAGATGGAAATGTATAAATATTAGACCATGATTTATGCATGTCTTTAACGGCACCTTAGGTAGGTCATATCTAGACGGAAATGTCGTATGAATATTATACCACATACATGTCTTTTGATGGCACCTTAGGTAGGTCATATCTAGATGAAAATGTCATATGAATATTATACCATATGCATGTCTTTTGATGGTACCTTAGGAAGGTCATAAGTAGGAGTAGCACACACAACAGAAGTGACAATGACACATTGAATGGTACGGGTATTCTGACATGATGACAAGATTTGCCGACTCTTACACATTCAGATTCACCAGATTAAAACAATTGCGATATACATCTTCACTTATTCTACTAATTTTCAAATTTTAGAGCAGTTTTGCAAGTTATTTGTTATTGTAAGCTTTTAACTAATAATATGGAAATGTATTTCTACAATAGAAAATAGTACAAGCAAGCTATGTGACCTTCACGTCAGTGCAATAAAACATTAAAGAATCAATGAAGAAGAATAGTAAACACAAGAGAAAAGGGCAAAAACAGAAAAGGAGAGAGAAGAGTAAGAGAGAGAGAGAGAGAGAGAGAGAGAGAGAGAGAGAGAGAGAGAGGGGGGGGGGGTAGAGAGGAGGGAGGGCGAGAGAACACAGCGACTGACACCAAGTTTAGCCTTATTCCCAGCACTGTGGAAAAAAAAACAACAAAAACAAAAAAACCTACAGGAAAATCATGTGGCTAAGCCATATTTGGTAAAGTCATTCAAGTACAGTACAATTTGTTAAAGCAGCGGAAACTCATTTCATTTGAAAAATGACACATACTGTCCCCGCCCCCTTCCCTCTACACCTCTCCATCCTCATCTTTTCCCCTGTACTGTCACTCCTCCACAAACACACCAATTCATATGGATGCGCGAAAATGCCTGATTCATGCACACACACACCCCTTGCCCCCCAACCCCCCCCCCTCCCCCCGCACACACACACTCACACGCGCGAGCATGGACACACAACCACACACAAACAGGCACGTACGCACACACATTTATATATACACACAAACGGAAGCGCTCGCTCGCGCGCGCACGCATACATGACCATATACAGCTATGCACGCACACATGCACCAATATATACATATACAACCAGGCCAAACACACACACACACACACACACACACACACACACAGCACAACGCACACATGCACAACGCCGCGTACACAAACACACGCACAGCACGCACACACACACACACACACACACACACGCCCGCACGCGCGTCCTCACACATATACAACCATACACACGTGCGCAGGCACACATGTACATGTTCAACGCGCGCGCACGCAAGACGTACGTATTGCATACACACACACACACACACCACACACACACACACAGAACACAGAGAGAGAGAGAGAGAGAGAGAGAGAGAGAGAGAGAGAGAGAGAGAGAGAGAGAGAGAGAGAGAGAAAGAGAGACAGAGACAGAGAGAGAATGTTTTTTCTTTTCTTTTTTATTTCCCCAGAGGCTTTCTTAATTGATCTTCCAGCATTTATTTCTTAACAACACATAAAGGACCAACAATACTTTGAAACGAAAAGAACAATTTCAAATGTTCTTTAAATTCCTTGTATGTGTTACAATGATTTGGTCTTTGATGAACAGATAATGATTATGGTCTCATCTTTCTGTCTTCAACTTTTGATTATCAGAAAAGACGGCTCGACAATACACTGTTCTCCGAGAATACCTTATAAATGCTTGTGCTTTGTCAAAATATCTCATGACAACAATGCTTCTTAAGTCAATAGGATACACTCGGAATTTAAAATCATTCTTAATTTCTTCAATTTTTCCACATGTTGTGCACGTTTTTGACTTGGCAACATGAGAATGATCACTGACAGACGGAACGGGAACTGGGGACGTGAGATGGATGAATGATGGACGAGTGAAGAAAAGGAGAACGAAGATCAATGGATGTGAGGAGAAGATAAAATGATCATGAAACTGACGAATGATGCTCTGGAGGAGGACAGGGGTTTTAGAGCATGAATGATGGATGGAAGAAGAACATAAGAATGATAAACAACGGGCGGGAAGAAGGGGAGAACTGGATTAGTTGTAAATAGTACGTCCATCCTACTGTTCAATACCGCTGAAAGAAAAATAAAGGGGTAACAATGGAAATGACTGCATCGTAAGTTCGCGGCAATGCAGAAGAACAGGTCAGCAGTGTGTAAAAGGAACGTGCTTGTGGCAGAGAAGAATGAAAGGGAAGGGGGGGGGGGGGCAGACTGCAGGACTTCAACAAGGTTGGAGGTTTAGTGGGAAAATACCCAACATGACATAAGAGACTGGGGAACATGGAACCATGATGAATAACATAATGTATAACAGGGCGTATGGACAGTAATGGAAGGGCTGAAGAATGAAACTAGGGGGAGGGGAGAAACTGAAGGGCCTCGGGTTCAAATCCATGAAATATTTAAAGAAGGCAACTGCAGTGGAGAAGCAGGAAGCAGTGGAGGGAGATGGAGACTGGTGGTGGTGCATGTCCAGTCCTCTCAGCATGTCCACAGCATGGTTATACCATACAGTGAAAGGTCTCTGGACAACATCAAGAAGTGAACTCTCAGCATGTCCACAGCATGGTTATACCATACAGTGAAAGGTCTCTGGACAACATCAAGGAGTGACCTCTCAGCATGTCCACAGCATGGTTATACCATACAGTGAAAGGTCTCTGGACAACATCAAGAAGTGAACTCTCAGCATGTCCACAGCATGGTTATACCATACAGTGAAAGGTCTCTGGACAACATCAAGGAGTGACCTCTCAGCATGTCCACAGCATGGTTATACCATACAGTGAAAGGTCTCTGGACAACATCAAGAAGTGAACTCTCAGCATGTCCACAGCATGGTTATACCATACAGTGAAAGGTCTCTGGACAACATCAAGGAGTGAACTCTCAGCATGTCCACAGCATGGTTATACCATACAGTGAAAGGTCTCTGGACAACATCAAGGACTGAACTCTCAGCATGTCCACAGCATGGTTATACCATACAGTGAACGGTCTCTGGACAACATCAAGGATGTGAACTCTCAGCATGTCCACAGCATGGTTATACCACACAGTGAAAGGTCTCTGGACAACATCAAGGACTGAACTGGAAAAGTAAGGAGTAGAGGGAACACTGGACTGACAAGTACAATACCTGGTACATGGTGTGAAAGTATGCAAATGAGAAGCAAAGGAAGGAAGTTAAAAAAAAATGTTGTGGTGAGTACCAGAATATCCTACGTGAGTGGAGCTGGGGCAAAAGTGGGGCATTTATAAAGAGTTATAAGCAGTATCGATCTAAATTGATATATTTGAGTGGATCAGACGTAAACCATATGAGGATCGGAAGCCTATATAAATAAAAAATACTTGTTAATATCGAGACCAAAACTCGCATGGATCAAAATAATTTTCTAAAGGCCAGGATTTCTTTAATCAACGTGATTCAGCATACTCAATACCCATCCCCCGTTATAAGTAAGCTCAGGGTAAAGCACTTCGGCTGCTGTAAGACGAATTCACATACACCAGAGGCTTCATGTATTGATGTTCTGGTGGTATTGGTGTAGTGTTTATATACCTGAGGCTTCATGTATTGATTGTTCTGGTGGTATTGGTGATAGTGTTGATAACCTGAGGCTTCATGTATTGATGTTCTGGTGGTATGGTGTAGTGTTGATATACCTGAGGCTTCATGTATTGTTGTTCTGGTGGTATTGGTGTAGTGTTGATATACCTGAGGCTTCATGTATTGATGTTCTGGTGGTGTTGGTATAGTGTTGATATACCTGAGGCTTCATGTATTGATGTTCTGGTGGTATTGGTGTAGTGTGATATACCTGAGGCTTCATGTATTGATGTTTGCTGGTGTGTATTCTGGTCTGTATTGCGGGGATATAAACCTGAGGCTTCATGTATTGATGTTCTGGGGGTTTGGAAAACTGGTTTTTGGGTGGCTGTGATGATATACCTGAGGCTTCATGTATTGTTCTGGTGGTATTGGTGTAGTGTTGATATACCTGAGGCTTCATGTATTATGTCTGGTGGTATGGTGTAGTGTTGATATACCTGAGGCTTCATGTATTGTTCTGATGGTATTGGTGTAGTGTTGATACACCTGAAGCTTCATGTATTGATGTTCTGGTGGTATTGGTGTATGTTGATATACCTGAGGCTTCATGTATTGATGTTCTGGTGGTATTGGTGTATGTTGATATACCTGAGGCTTCATGTATTGATGTTGGTTCTGGTGGTATTCTGGTAGTACTGTGTTAATTATACCTGAGGCTTCATGTATTGATGTTCTGGTGGTACTGGTGTGGTGTTGATACGCCCTCTACCTTCCCTCTCATCCCGTCCATTCCCCGCCCCTCTGACCGGCCTTCCTGTTGCGGTTATCCCGTCTGCCCTACCACCTTGGTGAGTGTTGACGTCTACCCTTGCACACCCTTGGTGATTTGTTGGCGTCTGTCCTACCACCTTGGTGAGTGTTGACGTCTGCCCTACCACCTTGGTGAGTGTTGACGTCTGCCCTGCCACCTTGGTGAGTGTTGACGTCTGTCCTACCACCTTGGTGAGTGTTGACGTCTGTCCTACCACCTTGGTGAGTGTTGACGTCTGCCCTACCACCTTGGTGAGTGTTGACGCTCAACCTGAAGAATGATGACCTCACATCGAACCTGGATCGGGTATCACTTCTCTACACAGGGGTCTATACGGAATCAGCTTTAATACTACTTTGACGGATGCGCAAGAAATCTCTGCGACGAAATCTTGTCGAATACTACCAGTGGTATCACAACAGAAATCGCGGCAATGAGAAACTGTTGAATTACCAGAGCAGTATCACAAGCGAAGTGTTTCACGTAACGGCAACGAAATAACATTGAGCTGCACTTGGTTACACTCAGAAAGAGCGAACAGCACAAAGCCTGAAGAACTCAGAAAGACAGGCTAACTCAACCACGTCAAGAAACTTGGTCACTGTAAAAGAAAAGTGTACGGTGGTGACTACCTCCAGAAATGAAACGGTGAGTCAGGGGGCGCATATACGGCAGCCTGTTTGTTGATCTATAATACAGGGAGCTAAACAAAAGTCAACTCTTAAGCAAAAATGTCATGCAAGAAGTGAACATAGCACGTGGAACACAGAACAAGAAAACGGTCAGGACACTGTGTGTTGTGTGTGTGTGTGTGTGTGTGTGTGTGTGTGTGTGTGTGTGTGCGTGGCGCGCGCGGCATGTGTATGTGTGTGTGTGTGTGTGTGCGCGCGCGCGCGCTCGTGTGTGTGTGTGTGTGTGTGTGTGTGTGTGTGTGTGTGTGTGTGGTGTATGTGTTGTGTGTGTGTGTGTGTGTGTGGTGCGTGTGTGTTTGTGTGTGTGCGTGCGCGCATGCACGCACATGTGTGTGTTGTGTGTGTGTGTGTGTGTGTGTGTGTGTGTGTGTGTGTGTGTGTGTGTGTGTGTGTGTGTGTTGCGACACCCAGGCGCACGCTTGCACATCAGTGTTTAATAAATTTCAGTTTAGAGAAATATCTTTCACAAACGTTAAACAGCAGCTCCAGACATCATCGGACTCTGGATGGCTGGACACGAATGAAGGGAAGGTCTTGTCAATCCGTGCTCGTCCGGATATATGGCGAAAAACAACAAAGTCTTGGCATACCGGCACCACAATCACCAAGCGAAAAATGTTAGTGCTTTGAGAAGAAATAAATGACTCTTTACAAGAAACCAAACTGAAATGGCCGTACTGGAGACTGGCACAGACAGTATCTGTTTCACTGCAGCTCGAGCAGACTACAGAGAGCATTTCCAGGGCGCCAACACGTACCAAAATACAAACAAACAAACGCAAGCAAACAAACAAGTAAAACACAAACAAACAACAATAAACACCAAAACCAAGAAATAACTCCTGTCAAGGGAAAACTCAGATTTACCATACGGTTTAGAGTGTACTGCAGTCCTTCAGTCGGATAAAACCAGGCCAGTTAAGTGCACCGACCACTCTGATAACTTTGCTCTGATATATTTCTCTTAAAAAACGATTAAAAATCCTACAAAGATTCATGAAAATGCCTAATGAATGAACAGCACCGCAGAATGGAAAGCCAGTGCCTGTTCCAGTGGTTCAACTCTCACTATCTATCACCAGATCACAAAAAAAAAACTTGCAACTACAAAGTTTAGCAAGGACAAAAAATGCTTTGCAGACCACAGGAAGATGAACTGACCACAAATACAGAAAAGTCATTGGCACCAGCACTGAAAAAAAAAAATTAAACCCAAATTTGTAAAAAAAAAAAAAAAAAAAAAAAAAAAAAAAAAAAAGGCAAAGTCAAAGAGACAAAAGATGAAATTACTAACATCGGATTTTCAGAAGACAGGGCAGGAATTTACCCTGAAAGATCCTCCCCCCCCCCCCCCCCCGTCCATTCCATCCCTATGGGGTGAATGAAAAAACTATGTAGACTGTTCAAAACACAGATTAAAGAACAGGGCACAGCGGCTGAAAAAAAAAACAGAGAAGAAACGGATACAAAAAAAAGTTTAGAAATAGCGAAAGGAAAAAAAAACTATCTGTGAGGACTTGGGGTTGGAGATGATGTCTGTGAGGACTTGGGGTTGGAGATGATGTCTGTGAGGACTTGGGGTTGGAGATGATGCGGGACAGCATGAAAGGGGAAGAAAGCCACCCGACATCTTCCATTTCTGAAAAGGCAAGTCGGGTGGAAGGGAAGAGGGTGGGGTGGAAAGTTAAGGAAGTAACAGTAAGGGGTGGGACAGGTGTCGGCAGATGTCCCCAAAGAAATATCATAGCAGATCATTGTGTGGTTCTTCACCACATCGGCTACTGGCCCCAATGAAATATCATAGCAGATCATTGTGTGGTTCTTCATCACATCGGCTACTGGCGCTATGGACAGAAGTTTACGCTATTATTATCATCACTATCATAATAATCACTACTGATATCATCATCACCACCAGTAGCAATAGCAGCAGCAGCAGCAGCAGTAGTAGCAGTAGTAATAGTAGTAGTGTAGTAGTAGCATATCGTCTAGTAATTCTTGTCACCAGTCCATGACCCCTCTGACGCCGTCCTAGCCTGATTCTTTATCCTCTATCGACTGTGCAACAGTTAAAAGAATGAGCTGAGCAGGAAGGGATTCACATTTTTTAAATGAAACGCAAACCCGATGGTTCAATGAAATCTAGGACAAATGGGTTAACGTGGCTTTCGTAGTCTGACGGAAATAATAGCAACGATCAAGAATTTCTGACCATACGACCTTCACTCTACACACTTTTACACCCTGAAAGAAACTTTCCAATCAAATTATCTCCCAACCCCCCTCCCTCCCCCCCCCCTCCATCTCGGTGAACGCGAAAAATCCTTTGTCGCCAATACCGACCTTTTTTCAATCAGCGGACAAGGACTACAGCTGAAAGGAAATGTCAAACAACAGCGTTTTGGTCACTCGTGCATAAAGAGGTGAAGGTATTCACAATGAAAAGAACATCTGAAGCAGGGGACGGGGGGAGAGGTTAGAGGGTTGAAGGACTTACATTATAGCTGAATTTATTAGTAATATACAATAGCTGAATTTATCAGTGATATACAATAGCTGAACTTATTAGTAATATACAATAGCTGAATTTATTAGTAATATACAATAGCTATATTTATCAGTGATATACAATAGCTGAATTTATTTGTAATATACAATACCTGAATTTATTACTAATATACAACAGCTGAATTTATCAGAGATATACAATAGCTGAATTGATTAGTAATATACAATAGCTGAATTCATCATTAATATACAATAGCTGAATTGATCAGTAATACACAATAGCTGAATTTATCAGTGATATACAATAGCTGAATTTATCAGTAATATACAATACCTGAATTCATCAGTAATATACAACAGCTGAATTCATCAGTAATATACAATGGCTGAATTCATCAGTAATATACAATAGCTGAATTCATCAGTAATATACAATAGCTGAATTTATCAGTAATGAACGTATCAGTAATATACAATAGCTGAATTCATCAGTAATATACAATAGCTAAATTTATCAGTGATATACAATAGCTGAATTTATCAGTAATATAGAGTAGCTGAATTTATCAGTAATATACAATAGCTGAATTTATTAGTAATATACAATAGCTGAATTTATTAGTGATATACAATAGCTGAATTACTCAGTGATATACAATAGCTGAATTGATCAGTAATATCCAACAGCTGAATTTATCAGTGATATACAATAGCTGAATTGATCAGTGATATACAATAGCTGAATTTATCAGTGATATACAATAGCTGAAATATCAGTGATATACAATAGCTGAATTGATCAGTGATATACAATAGCTGAATTGATCAGTATATACATACTAAATATACATAGTGAATGACAGTAATATACACTAGCTGAATTGACCAGTAATATACACTAGCTGAATTGATCAGTAATATCAATATTGTCAGTGAATTAGCAGTAATATCCAATAGCTGAATTATCAGTGATATACCAAAGCTGAATTATCAGTGATATACAATAGCTGAATTATCAGTGATATACAATAGCTGAATTGATCAGTGATATACAATAGCTGAATTGATCAGTGATATACAATAGCTGAATTGATCAGTGATATACAATAGCTGAATTATCAGTGATATACAATAGCTGAATTATCAGTGATATACAATAGCTGAATTATCAGTGATATACAATAGCTGAATTATCAGTGATATACAATAGCTGAATTGATCAGTGATATACAATAGCTGAATTATCAGTACTATACAATAGCTGAATTATGCAGTAATATCAATAGCTGAATTGATCAGTAATAAGATAGCTGAATGATCAGTGATATACAATAGCTGAATTATCAGTGATATACAATAGCTGAATTATCAGTGATATACAAAGCTGAATTATCAGTGATATACAATAGCTGAATTGATCAGTATATCAATAGTGAATTGATCAGTAATATACAATAGCTGAATTGATCAGTAATATACAATAGCTGAATTGATCAGTAATATACAATAGCTGAATTGATCAGTGATATACAATAGCTGAATTGATCAGTAACATACAATAGCTGAATTGATCAGTGATATACAATAGCTGAATTGATCAGTGATATACAGACCAGTTTAAGTGGAGTCATGGTTGGGTAGCAACCTCGCGGAGAAAAGAAAATAATGTTTCCACTGATTCACCGTCGAAAATGATGGTCCTGCATTTTTGTCACTCTGTGTGTGTGAGTGCACGCGCACGCGGGTGTGTGTGTGTGTGTGTGTGTGTGTGTGTGTGTGTGTGTGTGTGTGTGTGTGTGTGCGTGCGAGCACGTGCGTACATTTGTTTGCGTGCATGTGTTTGTGTATGTGTGTGCGTGCACGCGCGCGCGCGCGCGTGTGTGTATGTGTGTGCTTGCGTGAAAACATGCGTTTGTAAGGGCATGCGTGCGGGCGTGCGTGTATGTGTGTGTTCTGTGTGTGTGTGTGTGTGTGTGTGTGTTTGCGTGAATGTGAGCTTGCGAGTGTGAACGGATGAGTGCACTCTCGCGCGAGTGTGTGTGTGTGTGTGTGTGTGTGTGTGTTGTGTGTGTGTGTGTGGTGTGTGTGTGTGTGTACATGTGTGTGTGTGCGTGCGCGCGAGCGCGTTTGTGTGTGTGTGTGTGGTGTGTGTGTGTGTGTGTGTGTGTGTGTGTGTGTTGTATTGCTGTGTGTGTGTGTGTGTGTGTGTGTGTATGTGTGTGTGTGTGGTGTGTGTGTATGTGTGTGTGTGGTGTTGCGTGAATGGCAGCTTGCATATGTGAGTGCATGAGTGCACGCGCACGCGAGTGTGTGTGTACATATGTGTGTGTGCGCGCGCGCGCGTTTGTGTGCGCATGTGTGTACGTGTGTGCGCGTGTATATGTGTCTGCATGTGTGTGTACATGTGTGTGTGTGTTTATGTGTATGTGTGTACATGTGTGTGTGTGTGTGTGTGTGTGTGTGTGTGTGTGCGCGCGTGTGCACGTGCGTGCGTGTGCGTGTGGGCCAGCGTGTTTGCGTGTGCATGTGTACTTGTGTGTGTGTGTGAGCGCGTGCGCGCGCGCGCGCGCGCGCGTGTGTGTGTGTGTGTGTGTGTGTGTGCGTGTGTGTATGTGCTCGCGTGAATGTAAGCATGCGGGTGTGAGAACATGCGTGCATGCGTGCGGGATCGCGGATGTGCAGGCGTGTGTGTGCGCGCGTGTGCGTGTGTTTGTGTGTGTTCTGTGTGTGTGTGTGTGTGTGTGTGTGTGTGTGGTGTGTGTGTGTGTGTGTGTGTGTGTGGTATGTGTGAGTGTACCTCCGTACATGCACTCATAGTTTCTATTTCAGAACCACCAGACTTTCTCCCGAGTTATTCTCTGATCCACCTTCAACCCTCATCCTCCCTTTGAGACAGATTCCAACAAAACAACCCCCCTTGACAGACGACCCCCGACCCCCAGCACCAAAGATCACCTCCCCCCGCCAAACCCCACCCACCATCAAACGGTGGTCCCGCCGACCCGCCCTCTCCGGGTTCTTTGGCTCCCCCCTCGTCTCGGGATCAACACAGGGTGCCAGCTCTCCAAGGTTCTAGACGTACGTGACCCGACCTGAGCTGGCGATGGTCATCTGACCCACACGCGTGCTTCTAGAAGTCACAGGCTATTTCTTTAAGTGTTATTTGATAACATTAGCTTTGTGCACGTAACAGGGCATTCACGAGTCATTAGGCGTATTTAATACCATCTGACTGCGCCATTGGCCGTGTTAACTGTGGAGTTTTCCCCCTTATTACGATGATCGATTAACTTTTTTCGGTTTACATAACAGGGCATTCACGAGTCATTAGGCGTATTTAATACCATCTGACTGCGCCATTGCCCCCGTTAGCTAATGGTTTTGAAATCCTGAATGATTTTAATCCTGATTTAAATTAACATACTGTTTAAGTCACTTAACAGGCATCTCAGCGAGTCATTAGGCGTATTTAATACCTCTGATGCGCCAGTGGCGTGATAGCTGTGGTTTTCCCCTTCTCAGTTGCTAATACATTTTTTATCCACTAACAGGGCATTCACGAGTCATTAGGCGTATTTAATACCATCTGACTGCGCCACTGGCCGTGTTAGCTGTGGATTTTTTTTTACCCCTTCTTCATTTGCTATGTACATTTTTTAATCCACGTAACAGGGCATTCACGAGCCATTAGGCGTATTCAATACCATCTGACTGCGCCATTGGCCTTTTAGTGGAGTTTTTTTCCCCTTCTTCACTTGCTAAGTACATTTTTTCATCCACGTAACAGGGCATTCACGAGTCATTAGGCGTATTCAATACCATCTGACTGCGCCATTGGCCTTGTTAGTGGAGTTTTTTTCCCCTTCTTCATTTGCTAAGTACATATTTTTTTTATCCCCCTAACAGGGCATTCACGAGTCATTAGGCGTATTCAATACCTTGACTGCGCCATTGGCCCCGTTAAGGTGGAGTCCCCTCCCTCCCCCCACCCACCGCCCTTTATCGGACGATGACATTAACTTTCATAGTCCTAGTAACAAAGTACCCACGAGTCTTTAGTCGTATTAAATACCATCTGACTACGCTATTGGCCGTAGTAGCTGTTGAGGATTTGTTTGCTTTTTTTAACACCTATGACCTAGGACATTCTTTGGTTGTCGGAGGATCACTTGTCTAGAACCAAGGGGATGGCACCCTCTGTTGACCCCAGTCTAAAATCGAAAAAGGGGGAACATTCTGGAGGGAAGGCGCTTGGAACCCCCGTTTGAAAGCATGGGAGATGATCCCGGTGCTGAGGGTTCGGGCGGACGTCCACCAAGGTGGGGATGATTGCAGGAACCTGTCTCAAAGGGCAGGAAGTCGGGTTTGAAGACGGATCGTGAGAATAAGTCAGGAAAAGGCCATGACGGGGCTGAAATAGAATCTCTCTCTCTCCCTCTCTCTCTCTCCTGTCCGTCCGTCAGTCAATCAATCCTTTCGTCGGTCGGTCTGTCTGTTCGTTCCTCGCAATCACTCTCTCTCTCTCTCTCTCTCTCTCTCTCCCTCTCTCTCTCAATTCCGTCCCCCCACCCCGTCCGTCCGTCAATCGGTCAATCCTTTCGTCGGTCTGTCTGTCTGTCTCTCTTTCCCCCTCTCTCTCTATCTGTGTCTCTCTTGTCCTTTCGTCGCTATCTGTCTGTCCCTCTCTCTGTCTCTTTCTTCTCTCCCCGTCTGTCACTGTCTGTCTGTCTCTCTGTCCTTCCGTCGCTATCTGTCAGTCGGTCTGTCTGTCCCCCCCCCCTCTCTCTCTCTCTCTCTCTCTCTCTCTCTCTGTGTGTGTGTGTGTGTGTGTGTGTGTGTGTATGGGCGCACACGTGTTAATGTGTGTGTGTGTGTGTGTGTGTGTGTGTGTGTGTGTGTGTGTGTGTGTGTCTGTGTCTGTGTGCGCGCGCGCGCGCGGATGGGTGCGCGCGCGCGCGCTCGTGTGTGTGTTTGTGTTTGAATGTGTGTGTTTGTGTTTGAATGTGTGTGTGTGTGTGTGTGTGTGTGTGTGTGTGTGTGTGTGTGTGTGTGTGTGTGTGTGTTTTGTGAGCGCTCACAAGCCACTTAACCGATTAAAACAATTACTATGAAGAGAACTCTTTTAAGATACCTAAGAGTTTCCAAGTCACAACAGCCTTTGTGCATTCGATGCTATGCCCTGTAAACACAAACAAGAAAGCCGGTTAAGGTTCCCATGAAACCTCATTTCATGCAGACCATATTAAACCCTGTCACAATGGAACTTTGTACTTATCCAACGAACAATGGTTGAAGTGAATTGTGAAATCAGCCTCAATACTTTGTTGAATGCAAAGCGTTTACAAATACTTGTTTCCACTGCTGACTGACTTATTCCATAGCCCCATACCTGCTTTCCATTTGGTGACAGGGAAAAGAACAAGCAGCAGACTAAACATATTTCCCACTGAGTGCGGTTGTATTAAAAGGGAGGGAGGGAGGAGGAGGAGAGAGCGGGAGGATGGGGGAAGGGTGGGGGTGGGAACCGGGAAGAGGATCAGTAAGAAAAAAAAAGAAAAGAAAAAAAGAAAATGGATCTCACCGTGAGTCACAGCACTGAGTGACAAAGAAAATGGATCTCACCGTGAGTCACAGCACTGAGTGACAAAGAAAATGGATCTCACCGTGAGTCATAGCACTGAGTGACAAAGAAAATGGATCTCGCCGTGAGTCACAGCACTGAGTGACAAAGAAAATGGATCTCGCCGTGAGTCACAGCACTGAGTGACAAAGAAAACAGATATCACCGTGAGTCACAGCACTGAGTGACAAAGAAAACAGATCTCACCGTGAGTCACAGCACTGAGTGACAAAGAAAACAGATCTCACCGTGAGTCACAGCACTGAGTGACATGAAAAGAAGAAGAAGAAGAAAGATTTGAAAAGTACAACAGTGGCAATCATTACCAGTAACACCATACCTAGCGCAATGAAAAGTACAACAGTGGCAATCATTACCAGTAACACCATACCTAGCGCAATGAAAAGTACAACAGTGGCAATCATTACCAGTAACGCCATACCTAGCGCAGTGAAAAGTACAACAGTGGCAATCATTACCAGTAACACCATACCTAGCGCAGTGAAAAGTACAACAGTGGCAATCATTACCAGTAACACCATACCTAGCGCAATGAAAAGTACAACAGTGGCAATCATTACCAGTAACACCATACCTAGCGCAGTGAAAAGTACAACAGTGGCAATCATTACCAGTAACACCATACCTAGCGCAATGAAAAGTACAACAGTGGCAATCATTACCAGTAACACCATACCTAGCGCAATGAAAAGTACAACAGTGGCAATCATTACCAGTAACACCATACCTAGCGCAATGAAAAGTACAACAGTGGCAATCATTACCAGTAACACCATACCTAGCGCAATGAAAAGTACAACAGTGGCAATCATTACCAGTAACACCATACCTAGCGCAATGAAAAGTACAACAGTGGCAATCATTACCAGTAACACCATACCTAGCGCAATGAAAAGTACAACAGTGGCAATCATTACCAGTAACACCATACCTAGCGCAGTGAAAAGTACAACAGTGGCAATCATTACCAGTAACACCATACCTAGCGCAGTGAAAAGTACAACAGTGGCAATCATTACCAGTAACACCATACCTAGCGCAATGAAAAGTACAACAGTGGCAATCATTACCAGTAACACCATACCTAGCGCAATGAAAAGTACAACAGTGGCAATCATTACCAGTAACACCATACCTAGCGCAATGAAAAGTACAACAGTGGCAATCATTACCAGTAACACCATACCTAGCGCAATGAAAAGTACAACAGTGGCAATCATTACCAGTAACACCATACCTAGCGCAATGAAAAGTACAACAGTGGCAATCATTACCAGTAACACCATACCTAGCGCAATTATTAGGTGCGGGTTTTGGGTTTTTTTTTCGCTTATGAGTACTGTTATTTCTCGTGCTATTATTGCTGGTGGTGCTTCGATACGACTCTTACTACTACTACCACTACTACTAATACTATAACTACTACTACCACTACTACTACTACTACAACTACTACTGCCGCTGCTGCTATATGCCCAGTGTATCACTACGGTCATGATAAGACGATCTAGCAAACTTTTGTCAACAATGGCGCTAAGCACACACATTTCAAATGATCTCTCTCTCTCTCTCTCTCTCTCTCTCTCTCTCTTCTCTCTCTCTCTCTCTCTTCTCTCTCCATGCCCAACAGTAAGAGAAGTCGTAAACTAAATAAAACGGTGATGGGTAAGAGTCAGAACGCTTCTTGGAAGAGACAATGACAGGAAAGCCGTAAAACTTGTGGTCAGGTCTACTTGGCGAACAAAGAAAGGAAGCTGGTAGTATGAAAGGAGAACGCTGGCAGTAGGACTTAGGCCTAGAAGATGAAAAGTCTGTACATGTGGATGTCAGAAAGGAGAACGTTGGCCCTAGGACTTAGGCCTAGAAGATGAAAAGTCTGTACATGTGGATGTCAGAAAGGAGAACGTTGGCCCTAGGACTTAGGCCTAGAAGATGAAAAGTCTGTACATGTGGATGTCAGAAAGGAGAACGTTGGCAGTAGGACTTAGGCCTAGAAGATGAAAAGTCTGTACATGTGGATGTCAGAAAGAAAAACGTTGGCCGTAGGACTCAGGCCTAGAAGATGAAAAGTCTGTACATGTGGATGTCAGAAAGAAAAACGTTGGCCGTAGGACTCAGGCCTAGAAGATGAAAAGTCTGTACATGTGGATGTCAGAAAGGAGAACGTTGGCCCTAGGACTTAGGCCTAAAAGATGAAAAGTCTGTACATGTGGATGTCAGAAAGGAGAACGTTGGCCCTAGGACTTAGGCCTAGAAGATGAAAATCTGTACATGTGGATGTCAGAAAGGAGAACGTTGGCCCTAGGACTTAGGCCTAGAAGATGAAAAGTCTGTACATGTGGATGTTAGAAAGGAGAACGTTGGCCCTAGGACTTAGGCCTAGAAGATGAAAAGTCTGTACATGTGGATGTCAGAAAGGAGAACGTTGGCCCTAGGACTTAGGCCTAGAAGATGAAAAGTCTGTACATGTGGATGTCAGAAAGGAGAACATTGGCCGTAGGACTTAGGCCTAAAAGATGAAAAGTCTGTACATGTGGATGTCAGAAAGGAGAACGTTGGCCCTAGGACTCAGGCCTAGAAGATGAAAAGTCTGTACATGTGGATGTCAGAAAGGAGAACGTTGGCAGTAGGACTTAGGCCTAAAAGATGAAAAGTCTGTACATGTGGATGTCAGAAAGGAGAACGTTAGCCATATCGTTTTGACCTAAATGAAGTGAGTCTGTAGATCTGGATGTCAACCTACATGTTACGCAGAATGTTTCACGGTGCCGGGTGTGCACGGACAGCCTACACCTTACGGAGTCAGTAACATGGTGTCACATGTGAACGGATATCCTACACTGAAAATAACATGGTGTCACATGTGAACGGATATCCTACACCGAAAATAACATGGTCCCAGATATGAACGGATATTCCTACACCGAAAATAACATGGTCCCAGATATGAACGGATATCCTACACCGAAAATAACATAGTGCCAGATATGAACAGATATCCTGCACCGAAAATAACATGGTCCCAGATATGAACGGATATCCTACACCGAAAATAACATGGTGCCAAATATGAACGGATATCTTACACCAAAAATTACTAGGTGCGAGTTATGAAGGATATTCTACACCGAAAATAACATGGTGCCAGATGTTGAACGGAAATTCTACATCGAAAATACCATGGTGCCTGGTTGATCCAACAGTGATGCAACGTGCTCGAGGCTTGAAGTTCCAACCGATATAAAAATGGTCATTTTCACTGCCCATGTTATCGCGCTATTCTCCCCCTTTCCCGTGTTCCACCTTCCCCGCCCAGATATGAGCAATCTGAAATGGTTATTCTTACCTGTCACATAAACTTTGGTGCATGTGGACATCACGCCTGAATGTACCTATCCAAACAACCATAATAAGTAGACAGCCCTAATACGGCCAATGTACCTATCCAAACAACCATAATAAGTAGACAGCCCTAATACGGCCAATGTACCTATCCAAACAACCATAATAAGTAGACAGCCCTAATACGGCCAGTGTACCTATCCAAACAACCATAATAAGTAGACAGCCCTAATACGGCCAGTGTACCTATCCAAACAACCATAATAAGTAGACAGCCCTAATACGGCCAGTGTACCTATCCAAACAACCATAATAAGTAGACAGCCCTAATACGGCCAATGTACCTATTTCAACAACTAAAAAAAAGTAGACAGGCCTGAACTGGCCAGTGCAACTATCCAAACAAGTATATACAGTGGACAGCCCTGACATCACGATCTGCAAGGAAGATCAATGCCAACATCATGGGGAAGGTCATAACAAACAGCAACATCAAGAATGTAAAAACACAGATACAACGGATAAGGACATCATGAAAAAGGAAAGATGGAAGAGGCCATGGGAAGAAACGACAGATCGATGAGGAATCAAACAATGAGGAACACAATACAAAAAGGAAAGATGGAAGAGGCCATGGGAAGAAACGACAGATCGATGAGGAATCAAAAAAAAGGAGGAACAAAATACAAAAAGGAAAGATGGGTGTGGTCATCATGAGTATGGAATCATGGATGATGACATCATGAGAAAGGAAAGGAAAGGGGAAAACACAGCCCAATGTGCCTCTTACAGAGAAATCAACATACAAAGGATCGGTGTGGACATGATAACAAGCACAAATGGACATGGACATCGTGAGAAAGGACAGATGGAAGTAGACATGAGAAAGGACAGATGGAAGTAGACATTGTGAGAAAGGACAGATGGAAGTAGACATCGTGAGAAAGGACAGATGGAAGTAGACATCATGAGAAAGGACAGACCGAAGTAGACATCGTGAGAAAGGACAGACCGAAGTAGACTTCGTGAGAAAGGACAGATGGAGGTAGACATCATGAGAAAGGACAGATGGAGGTAGACATCATGAGAAAGGACAGATGGAAGTAGACATCATGAGAAAGGACAGATTGGCCGGGACACGGAGAGAAAGACAGATTGGCGGGGCATAGAGAGAAAGGACAGATTGGCGGGGGCATAGAGAGAAAGGACAGATTGGCGGGGACATGGAGAGAAAGGACAGATTGGCGGGGACATGGAGAGAAAGGACAGACTGGCGGGGACATGGAGAGTAAGGACAGACTGGCGGGACATGGAGAGAAAGACAGATTGGCGGGGGCATGGAGAGAAAGGACAGATTGGCGGGGGCATGGAGAGAAAGGACAGATTGGCGGGGGCATGGAGAGAAAGGACAGATTGGCGGGGACATGAAGAGAAAGGACAGATTGGCGGGGACATGGAGAGAAAGGACAGACTGGCGGGGACGTGGAGAGAAAGGACAGATTGGCGGGGACATGAAGAGAAAGGACAGATTGGCGGGGACATGAAGAGAAAGGACAGATTGGCGGGGGCATGGAGAGAAAGGACAGATTGGCGGGGGCATGGAGAGAAAGGACAGATTGGCGGGGACATGAAGAGAAAGGACAGATTGGCGGGGACATGGAGAGAAAGGACAGATTGGCGGGGACATGGAGAGAAAGGACATATTGGCGGGGACGTGGAGAGAAAGGACAGATTGGCGGGGACATGGAGAGAAAGGACAGATTGGCGGGGCATGGAGAGAAAGGGAGGAGGAGTGTGGGCATCATGACAAAGGCAGGATGGACATGGACACCCTTAGGGAAAAAAAGGACAATATGAAATGTAAAGATGGATATGAAAACATGGTGAGGAAGGAAAAAAGGACAATATGAAATGTAAAGATGGATATGAAAACATGGTCAGGAAGGAAAAAAAGGACAACATGAAATGTAAAGATGGATGTGAAAACATGGTGAGGAAGGAAAAAAGGACAACATGAAATGTAAAGATGGATGTGAAAACATGGTGAGGAAGGAAAAAAGGACAACATGAAATGTAAAGATGGATATAAAAACATGGTGAGGAAGGAAAAAAGGACAACATGAAATGTAAAGATGGATATGAAAACATGGTGAGGAAGGAAAAAAGGACAACATGAAATGTAAAGATGGATATGAAAACATGGTGAGGAAGGAAAAAAAGGACAACATGAAATGTAAAGATGGATGTGAAAACATGGTGAGGAAGGAAAAAAGGACAACATGAAATGTAAAGATGGATGTGAAAACATGGTGAGGAAGGAAAAAAGGACAATATGAAATGTAAAGATGGATGTGAAAACATGGTGAGGAAGGAAAAAAAGGACAACATGAAATGTAAGATGGATGTGAAAACATGGTGAGGAAGGAAAAAAAGGACAACATGAAATGTAAAGATGGATGTGAAAACATGGTGAGGAAGGAAAAAAAAACACACACACACACACACACACATACATACATACACACAAGCGCAAGCACGCGCACACACACACACACACACACACACACACACACACACACACACACACACACACACACACTTGTTTTATGCCACTAATATTGACAGTCGTTAATTTGAATAAGAAACACAACAACGACAACAACCCCCTACACCACACACACACACACACACACACACACACACACACACACACACACACACACACACTTTGATGGAAGTCACTGCACTGTTATTACAAAATAATTAATACTTGATTCTGATTGTATGCATATGTAATTCTTGTATCCTTGTTTATTTGCATTTTTGTCTACCATTTTCATCAATCATTGCATTTTCGTTCTTTTGGCCGTAAAGGTTGATTTTGTAGCCTACAAACCTTGTTAACAATGTGTTTTTGATAAAACATTTCATGTTATTTTCCTTGATGTACGTTGTTAATTTGTCTCATATTGATAAAAGTTAAAAGACATAATCTGTCTTGGCTTTTCATTCAACAGTTTACCGTTTGTGGCTATATTGTGTCTATTTAACTACCCATCACTTTGTAATAAGAAGTACTTTTGTGCATAGGCCTGTGGTTTGTATAATGAATGTTAAAGTGGTAATATGATGCCTTCTACGTTAAGTACATGGCCCTCACACGAGGGGCTTCGTGTTGGATATCTAAATATTAACAGTGCCAGAAATAAGACTGATGACATTGTTACAATTTTACACAACAATGGGAATAACTTTCATGTTTTTTGTATAGCTGAATCTAGATTAACGGATATGATACCAGATTCCGATATGTACATGCCGATTTATGACACAATTCGACTTGATCCAGCTGCACCAAAATCAACAGGATTAGCTTTATATTGTGCAAATTCAGTAGGATTTAAAAGACTGTCACATTTAGAGAATTATGGCATTGAATCTGTTTGGATAGAAATAAGTCTTAAACATTGTAAACCGATTATTATAGGATTTCTATACAGAAACCCAGCCGAAACAACTGACTGGTATGATAAGTTTAATTTGATGATGGATTCTGCTATCTTAGCATCCAAAGAACTGATTGTTTTGGGCGACTTTAATATTGATTTAACAATACCAGGAACAAAATGGAGTCACAGTTATTCAATGTATGGATTACAACAAATCATCGATCGACCAACACGCATTACTGAACACTCGGAAACTTTAATTGATCATGTTTACGTCACCTCATGAGCAAATATTGTGGAAGTATGTTCTGTTCAAATCGGATGCAGTGATCATTCATCTGTTTGTTTTACATGGATGAAGAAAGGTGTAAAAATTCCTAAGCTGGGACATAAGGAAATCGTTTACAGATCTTTCACACATTTTGACAAAAATGCATTTCTTGATGATTTACTTTCCTCGGGCTTAGATTATGTTTATCAGATAAGAAACCCAGATGAAGCAGTCAATACTGGGTATACATTTTTAGTTCAATATATGATAAACATGCTCCCTTTGTTAGAAAACGAGTAAAACATACTATGAAACCCCCGTGGTTGACGAAGGAAATAGACAATGACATACATAAAAGAGATCATTTACTCAGGTCAAAGGACAAAGAAAAATTTAGAAAACAAAGAAACAAAGTGAATTCCATGAAACGAAAAGCGAAGAAAAAATATTTTCAAGATTTATTCTCTTCTCAGAACTCAAAATCGATCTGGAAGGCAATTAATCTTTTAACTAATGGTAAATCGAACTCTAAAGTTAAGAATCCAATAAAGGATATTTCACCGGAAGATTTGAACTTTCATTTTGCAAATGTTGCTAAGGACATAATAGTAAATGATGATACAAATCAAAATGATTTACATGAACTAAAACAATATTGCTGTTCTAAAAACATCTCAACTTTCACTATACCGTCAATGTCAGTAAATGAAGTGTGTTATGGGCTAATGTGTCTAAAACAATCTGGAACAAGAGGTTTAGATGGAATTGATGGAAGGATACTGAAAATTGCCTCATCTGCTATCGCTGATACACTCACCTATATTTACAACTTGTGCATTGATAAAAACCAATGTCCTCTTATATTTAAACAAGCCAAAGTAATACCTTTGTACAAAAATGGTGATTCCACCAATCCGTCCAACTATAGACCTATTTCAATATTACCCATTTTGTCAAAACCACTTGAAAGACATATTCAAAAACAATTATATTCTCATTTTAAGCATTATGATTTGATTCATGAAAATCAAATCTTAAATAAATGTTAGCGAACCGCCCAGAGAACGTGGACAAACGAGTCACAAGACGAAACACAACGCGTTTCGACCTCTTAGGTCTTCATCGGGTGAGACATTAACGAATAAAACAATGAAAATTCACTTAGCTTTGATCGCTTCAGATCACTTCGCAGGGTTCAGCGCAAGGAAGAAGGCGTTGAATCATTCAACGCCTTCTTCCTTGCGCTGAACCCTGCGAAGTGATCTGAAGCGATCAAAGCTAAGTGAATTTTCATTGTTTTCATTGTTTTATTCGTTAATGTCTCACCTGATGAAGACCTAAGAGGTCGAAACGCGTTGTGTTTCGTCTTGTGACTCGTTTGTCCACGTTCTCTGGGCGGTTCGCTAACATTTATTTAAGATTTGTTTAGATTTCCGCCTGCAGTCCTCTCGCTTTGCAACTAGATCATGAAAATCAGTCAGGTTTTAGAGAAAATCACTCCTGCCATACGTCTCTTATACAGCTTACTGATTATTGCCTATCAAATATAAATAATAACGAATTTACTGGAATTCTTTTTGTCGACTTTGCTAAAGCCTTTGATGTTATAAACCATTCCCTTCTCATAAAAAAAAAAAAAAAAAAAAAACTTGCACACTATAAGCTATCGAACCAGGCCATAGACTTCATTAGATGTTTTCTTACAGATCGTCAACAACTTGTTGAAATTTGTAGCAGACGGTCAGAATTACTCAATTTGGAATTTGGTGTTCCACAGGGATTAGTATTAGGACCTCTCCTATTTTCTATTTACATAAATGATTTGCCTTTATACACAGACTGTGATTGTGAAATGTTTGCTGATGACACTTCATTACAGTTTAGCAGTGATAATCCTATGATTCTAGTAAATAACCTTCAGAACAACATCGACAGATTGATTAAATGGACAGAAATGAACCACATGTCCCTGAATGCAAATAAAACGAAATGTATGTATGTGACTACACGGCAAAAAAGGCAGAAAATGAGGTCCCCGTTCACAGCGCTATATGTCAATGACCAAAGGATTGAGGAGGTAACATCTCATAAAGTACTAGGGGCTATCATCGATAATGATTTAACGTGGTACGACCACATTACTGACCTTGGAAAACGTCTGTCTAAAAGGATTTATCAATTATCAAAAATAAAACATTTTCTGAATCCCCAGTCAAGGAAATTATTTTTTCATGCACATATTTTCTCTCTCATTGATTATGCGTCTACGTTATGGGATAATTCTAGTGAAACAAATTTGAAACAAATCAATCGTTTACACAAGAGAGCTATAAAGTTGGTGCAATTAAAACCTAATTCCTTGACAGGTGATGACTATAAAAAGTTAGATATTCTTCCATTCAAAGACAGGCTTTTCTTCAATAAATGCTTATGCATGTATAAAGTAGTTAAGGGAATAGCTCCAAAGAAAATTATCCGAAACTTTGCAAATAATGAAAATAGACATGTTCACAAACTTTCGTTTCCTAGACCCCGTAACAATCTTTACAAATCTAGCTTCATATATTCTGGAGGAACGGCATGGAACAATTTATCTTCTACTTTAAAAACATGTCCTTCTAAACTACTGTTTAAAAAAGCACTGAAAAAATATTTGATGGACAAATTATAAAGTAATTTATGATTATCTATATTGTTGCAGATCCTCTCTCTCTCTCTCTCTCTCCTCTCTCTCTCTCTCTCTCTCTCTCTCTCTCTCTCACTGCCTCTCTCTCTCTCTGTCTCTCCTTCTCTCTGACTGTCTGTCTATTGGATTCTTTGTCAATGCTATCTGTCTCTCTCTGCTTATCTGTCAGCCCCCCCCCCCCCCCCCTCCTCTCTCTCTCTCTCTCAAATGTCTTTATTGCCATGTTTGACATGTTGTCCATTGTCCGTCACAATACTGATTAATGGTTGTTAATTGTTTCATTGTTTTCATTACATTGTATACTTCTGATTTATACGTATGTATTGCTTCGCGTTTCTGGTTTTTCACTATTGTGATTGATATTTATGCTTTTTTTTGTGAGGGCAGGATGAAAAAAAGCTGTAAAGCTTATTCTTTTAACCCTCAATAAAGATAATTTTGACTTCACTTAATTTTGACTTGACTCACTCGCGCACGCGCGCAACACACACGGGTGCGCGCGCGCACACACACACACACACTAGCGCGTGTGCACACGCACAAACGCCCCCCCCCCCCCCCCCGACACACACACATACACTTGCGCGCGCATGCGTGAACACACACATTTACACACACACAACCACATGCACACACAAACGCGCGAGCGAATGTCAGTCTTACATTATTTAATGTGGAGAGACACTAACTTGAAGAAGAAATAACTACGACAAAAACATCTGATCTAGACAGATCTAAATTCCAGACACAATATTATATATTATATATATATATATATATATATATATATATATATATATATATAACACACACACGCGAGCTCGCGCGCACACACAGAGACACACACTACAGGTACTTCAGATCTTTCTGACTGATTCCTCCCCCCCCCCCCCCCCCCCCCCCCCGTCTCTTTTCCTACATCCACAATATCCACCAGCCCCTTTCCTCTCCACCTTTATCCCCACCCCCTCCCCAAACAACACCCCACTCCACACTATCCAACATCCCCTGTCCTCCCCAACCTACACCCCACTCCACACTATCCAACATCCGCTGTCCTCCCCAACCTACACCCCACTCGCTCCCCAACCTACACCCCACTCCACACTATCCAACATCCCCTGTCTCTCCAACCAACACCCCACTCCAAACTATCCAACATCCCCTGCCTCTCCAACCTACGCCCCACTCCACACTATCCAACAGCCCCTGTCCTCTCCAACCAACACCCCACTCCACACTATCCAACATCCCCTGTCCTCTCCAACCAACACCCCACTCCACACTATCCAACAGCCCCTGTCCTCTCCAACCAACACCCCACTCCACACTATCCAACAGCCCCTGTCCTCTCCAACCAACACCCCACTCCACACTATCCAACAGCCCCTGTCCTCTCCAACCAACACCCCACTCCACACTATCCAACATCCCCTGTCCTCTCCAACCAACACCCCACTCCACACTATCCAACATCCTCTGTCCTCTCCAACCTACACCCCACTCCACACTATCCAACAGCCCCTGTCCTCTCCAACCTACACCCCACTCCACACTATCCAACAGCCCCTGTCCTCTCCAACCTACACCCCACTCCACACTATCCAACAGCCCCTGTCCTCCCCAACCTACACCCCACTCCACACTATCCAACAGCCCCTGTCCTCTCCAACCTACACACCACTCCACACTATCCAACAGCCCCTGTCCTCCCCAACCTACACCCCACTCCACACTATCCAACATCCCCTGTCCTCCCCAACCTACACCCCACTCCACACTATCCAACAGCCCCTGTCCTCTCCAACCTACACCCCACTCCACACTATCCAACATCCCCTGTCCTCCCCAACCTACACCCCACTCCACACTATCCAACAGCCCCTGTCCTCCCCAACCTACACCCCACTCCACACTATCCAACAGCCCCTGTCCTCTCCAACCTACACCCCACTCCACACTATCCAACATCCTCTGTCCTCCCCAACCTACATTCCACTCCACACTATCCAACAGCCCCTGTCCTCTCCAACCTACACCCCACTCCACACTATCCAACAGCCCCTGTCCTCTCCAACCTACACCCCACTCCACACTATCCAACATCCCCTGTCCTCTCCAACCTACACACCACTCCACACTATCCAACAGCCCCTGTCCTCTCCAACCTACACACCACTCCACACTATCCAACATCCTCTGTCCTCCCCAACCTACATTCCACTCCACACTATCCAACAGCCCCTGTCCTCCCCAACCTACATTCCACTCCACACTATCCAACAGCCCCTGTCCTCTCCAACCTACACCCCACTCCACACTATCCAACTGCCCCTGTCCTCCCCAACCCACACCCCACTCCACACTATCCAACATCCCCTGTCCTTAGCAACCTAATCACCGCGGTTCCGTCCACCATCCCGCTGGTGTGTGTGTGTGTGTGTGTGATGTGTGTGTGTGTGTGTGTGTGTGTGTGTGTGCGTGTGGTGTGCGTGTATGTGTGTTACGGGAGAGTAGGATGGGTGGCCATCTTTCGATTGAGCAATACCCCTTTTTTTATTATTCTATTTTATTATTTTTTTTAAGAGTTTCATTTCTCTAGGTTGAACACTCACAGACAATAATTAACCCATTTTAAAAATGAAACCAATGAGATAGTGCT
>CM065720.1:90000-112500 GCA_033310375.1 Conus canariensis
CAAAACCGTTTGAACAAAGCAGTGTTTTAATATGTGTGACCCAATTTTTCATCTTCTTGTTTCTATTTTGTAAATCAAAAAGCATATCATAGGCTTTTCTGGAGTACCTTGTCAGTGGTTGCCTGCGTAGTCTGAACCAGAACTGAATACATCTCGTTGCTGAAGTAATATATAACGGAAAACGCCCCAATTCTCCATATACCATATCATTAGGTGTAAATGGAGGGACGTTCAGCAATAGCTTACAGGCCTGCAAATGAACTTTTTCGATAGATTCTCGTGGTTTGAACCCCCATAGTTCCGACCCATATAAAAGAGAAGGAACAACCTGGGCATCAAAAATCCTAAAGAACAGCTTAGGTGAAAAGCAGCTGAGTTTTCTTAACACTTTCAGAATTTCTATGGTAGCTTTCTTACCTCTAATGCAATGATCGTGTCCAGAAGCAACATCGAAACTAAGCTTTGTTGAAAAAGTAACACCTAGATATTTATAAGAATTTACAACATCTAACTGCTTATCACCAAAGAACCAACATTCCTTTCTACTTAAATAGCCACCTTTCCGAAAAACCATGACTTTAGTTTTTTCCAGATTAACTTTTAAACATAATCTTTGAGCACACTCAAATAGGACATTAAGTTGATTTTGCAGACCTGCTATAGTCGACGACATGAGAGCGATGTCATCAGCAAATAACAGTATGAAAATTTCTACATCGTTAGGGATGAATTGTATTCCATGCTTGCCACGTGAAAACATGTCGCGTGCAAGCTCGTTAATAAATATAGAAAATAAGGTAGGACTAAGACAGCAACCCTGTTTTAGACCTTGCAAACATTCAAAATAATCGGTGTAAGAGTTACCACATCTGACACATGATTTAATGGTGCTGTACATACTTTTCAAAATGTTAAACAGGTTTCCTTTGACGCCATTCGTGAGTAGTATATTAAACAAAAGACCATGTTGTACCATATCGAACGCCTTTCTGAAATCGATAAATGCTACATAAAATTTATTGTTCCTTGATAAATGTTTTTCTATGCTAGCATACAAAGTGAAAATGTGATCAGTAGTGGAATAAGATTTTCTAAACCCAGCTTGAGCATCAGAAATAACTTCGTTGTTTTCAGCCCAGGAAATGAGCCGTTTATTCAATATGTGTGTAAAAATTTTACACAAGTGACTAATCAAGGAAACACCTCGATAATTGTTCGTATCGTTCACATCACCTTTCTTATACAACGGAATAATTATTGATTTAGTCCATTCCTCAGGGAATACACCATCTCTGAAAAGTTTATTGAAATATTTAACTAGAAAGGGAACTATCAAATCTCCTGAGGCCTTTATGACTTCACTTATCAAAGAATCAGGACCAGCTGCTTTGCCACACTTAAGACTCTGGATGGCTTTCTTTACTTCCTCTACTGTGATTTCAGCGTCCAGAATAGGGTCAAATGCCATATCAGAGACATCCAGTTTTGGATGGTCCACACTTTGGACAAAACCAAGGTTTAACAAGTGTTCAAAATGGTTAAACCACTGATCCTGTGAAATTGTATTACTTATGTGGGAACGACTGCGATACTTATTGATTTCAGACCAAAAGGCCTGAGAATCATCTGCTACTTGCATTAAGCAGTTAATGCGCTCAGTTTTAAAACTACGTTTCTTCATGTACTTAAGTTGATTATATTCTCTCCTCATTTGTACATAGGCACATTTATCAATTGGATCCCCAGATCTCTTAAAAATGGTCAAAGCGTTTCTAACTCCCGTCTTGTTGTTTTGACATTCCTCATCAAACCAAGATTTTCTCACAACCCTGCTTTTTGAAGAACGATTTTGGCGCATACAAGCGCTGGCATTCATTAAACAATTAGTAAATTCATACAGTGCTATGTTAACACAAGTATCAATCATATTGGCAGCATATTCTAGATTGCTGCAAAACAGGTCGATAGTACTGTTATATATGTATTCTGATAATCTATCCCTTTTCCATAGAGTTACATTTTCTGAGATAGATAGAGGTGACAGTGGTGTTTTGCCTGTAATTTCTAACAGGATTGGCATGTGCTCTGATTCTACCCTGCTACCTACAGAAAAGTTCACAACGTTGTCTAACAAATCGTTAGAAATAAGGCAATAATCTATGACACTACACCCATGGGAAGATACAAATGTAAAATCACGACTAAAGCTACCTCTGTTGTACCCATTCAGAATACAAAAATCAAAACAAGCACACAAATTTAATAAATTTTCTCCAAAAGCATTTACCATTGTATCCTTAGACAATCGTGTTTTCTTGAAAAACGGGGTCGAATTGGAAGGGTCAGTCAGTAGATCAGTATGTGACCACGTTACTTGGAGGTCTGCTGTCCTTGCATTAAAGTCCCCGCAACATATCAGCTGAGCCTGTGGATAACGGTTTGTCAAGTCCAGGATGCAGTGTTCTATGGCGTCAATGTGGCAAGTGAAATTAGATGATTGGTAGTGCACTGAACCAGAAGGAGGGACATAAACAAATATTAACAGAATGTCACTGTCCACACAAAGCATGCTTTTAGACATCTTAATACACACCACGTGATCGGTATTAACTTTAATTGATGTAATGTGCTTATTAAGTATTTTATTGACTAGTAGTAGAAGCCCTCCAGACCTACGTCCCATAAATGAATGTTTAATGGCTTTTGTCCTGAATTTCATGTAACCATTGAAGACACCATCCAAGTCGAACATATCATCTAGGTACGTTTCTATCAAACACACAATATCAAACTTTTGTACAAAAAGAAGAAAATCAGTATCTGCCAACTTACTGGCCAAACCATCTATGTTCCAGGAGAGACAGGACAAGTTCTTGGAGTGTCCACAAAATGTAACGGGCCGGCCGAATCCCTATTTGTTAGAGCCGTCTTTGTCTCTGAACTTGAACTTCTCAGTAAGCCGTGTCTGTTTGCTTCTGTCATTGAGTCTGCTTTGTTTGCTTTTGTTTCTGTTGTGTCTGCGTGTGATTGGAGCTCTTTGCGGTGTTGGGTTTGAAGTTTCGTTTTCATGGGTGATGCTAATAGACATCAGACCCTGGCTGGGATCACCTGGAGTGGCAGTGGCACAGCCGTGCACGTCACTACCAGTGATCACACTGTTGCGCTGAGGCACAGACTGCGGCTGACATTGCTGGACTGGTCCACCAGGCAGGGGGTCAGGCTGGAGGTGGGATGACGATGGGAGGTGGGATGACGATGGGAGATGGGATGGCGATGGGAGGTGGGATGGCGATGGGAGGTGGGATGACGATGGGAGGTGGGATGACGATGGGAGGTGGGATGACGATGGGAGGTGGGATGGCGATGGTAGGGGGTAGCTTGGTGGGGGCTCTGAAGACTGGCTTTCTACGTCGTAAAACTTGACTGGTGGGCTGCGGAATGCTGCTGTCAGGCTTACATCGGGTGTGCTGGTTGCCTCTTTATCTTGAACTGAGGTTCGGCAAGTGTTAGCCTTCTTAGAGGACTCAGCCGAGTGGGGGCACAAACAGGAATGATGGGAGGAGGTGGGCTGATTTGTTGGCAGGGAATGATCAGCGGGTCTGTTCGCTGCACCAGCTGTTGTCGTGTCCTGAGCATCACCATGTACCGCTGCTGACTGCCATGCCACACTCTCTTCACTCTCGTTAGAATTCACCTTGGCTTCTGGTTCCGCGGATCTAGCAAGGTTCATCCCAACGTTGTCACCTGGTGTGTAAGAACTTGCATTGTAATTTTTAGTACATTTCGGGTCGCTGCGGATCTGAGTAGGCAGTGATTGAGACTGAGTACTCCTGCTGGATAAGACTGGACTTACCTGCCTGTTCCGTTGTCGGATTGTCGCCTTGTTTAGGGTGGGGAATTCTTCCAAGTCAGAAGCAGAAGGGGGCAAAGAGGAATCCCCCTTTGGCTGTCCAGTGTGATTTGTACTGTTGATACTGTTCTGACTGACTTTATGTTGAGAACTGTTCTGGGCATTTCTCTCTCGAAATCCATCCTTGTATTTCCTTGTTGCATTGAAACATAGTTGACCTCTGAAAAAATAAGCCTGTCTCCCTTCCTCTCTGTGATGTTTCAGTGCAGTGTACTGCCGTCTGGTGAGGTCCGCGGCCACACGGATGCCTTCTTCATCAGCCATTTCTTCCCTGTGTTCTTTTTCTTGCAGCACTGAGAGTTTGTCTGGCCAGTGATGAAGGGCGGCAATCAACGGCCGGGGACGGGCGGAATCGCCTCGTGGGGGTCCGACTCGGTGCGCTCTCTCCACGTCACCGCAGCTCCATGTCTTGGAGGGGTAGAAACGATTCAGCAGCTGAACGACTTTCCGGGTGCATGCACGGTAATCTTCATTTGGGCCTTCAGCAACATTGAAAAATTTGACATTGTTCCTTTTCGAAAACGATTCTAACCTATCCACTTCCTGTTCGAGGGTGTCAAATGCCGTTGACAAATGTTCTTGCTGGTCGTACACTGTGTCACATGTACTTTGTAGATATTGACACTGGTCTGTCAGACTGGCCACTTTCTGCTTCAGCTGATCGTTTTCTGTCTGCAGACTGTCGCACCACGTATGCAATGAACCGATATCAGCACAAACGGCAGCATAATGTTGTTGTATCTGCTGAAGTTGTGTCAGAACTTCATCGGTTGTGACGTGCTGTGATGGCATTATGTTTGAGCTGTGATAGGAGGCAGCGTTGGGAACGGGGAACGCGCGGAAATGGAAGGCCTGTCATCATACTGGTAAGATTGCGACAGGTTGGACAATACCTGTTGATTTCTTGTCTTGTCGTCAACACAGCCCGTCCCGCTGACTGGTCCTGGGTTACTTTCGACGTCCATGCACATCAGAAGAAATTTGAAAAGAAACACTGCCACTAAGGCTGAAGCACAACGCCCCAATTTATGAGGGGCTGTGTTGACTGAATTAGAGTAGGAGTAGTGCATGAACTGAAAAAAGAGAGGCGGAAAGTTCGTACGAATATGGACATACCGCAATCTGCTGAAGTCACAGTGAAGAGGTACGAATCTCACACCACTAAACCGTGCACCGTGTAGGCCTAGTTGTTGTCTTCTGGCCATGAAGTAGACATAAGTCCACAAAAAGGATCCACAACTTACTCTGAAAGTCTCAAAATTTGCAGGCATTGTAGTACTTGTTGTAATGTCTTATTTTGAACAAATTCCTTGCGGTTCCTTCTCTTAATCCGGTCAAAATTAATTAGCGAGAGAGAGAGAGAGAGAGAGAGAGAGAGAGAGAGAGACAGACAGACAGACAGACAGACAGACAGACAGACAGACATACAGACAGACAGACAGAGACAGAGACAGAGAACATGCTCATGCCTGTGCGTGTATGTGTGTGTGTGTGTAAGAGAGAGAGAGAGAGAGAGAGAGAGAGAGAGAGAGAGAGAGAGAGAGAGAGAGAGAGAGAGAGAGAGAGAGAACGAACGAATCTTTTTTAATGAGGGAAAAAGCGGAATAAGCACAAATGGCTTTTTTACATCCGGCCCTCAATAAAGGGAAATATGTAGAAAATGCAGTAACAACATCAGCAAAACTAATCTAGAATTGAAGTAAACATACATAAACGCTATAAATAGAAAGAGGAAATGGTTAACACAAAAGAACAGAAGACAATCAATGCCTGGAAGAGAGAGAGAGAGAGAGAGAGGAGAGAGAGAGAGAGAGAGAGAGAGAGAGAGAGAGACAGAGAGAGAGAGAGAGACAGAGACAGAGAGAGAGAGAGAGAGAGAGAGAGAGAGAAACAGGTGGGGGTGGGAGGGGAGGGGTCATCATATATAGTTCATGAAAAAATGGTTATTGGAAGATAGATAAATATATACAATAAACATTATCACAACAATAAAATTATAACACATTTCTGGAAAAAGAAAAAAAAATCATTGAACAGGCACCCCATCCTGTAAGCAAAGACAAAAATTTACACTTGACAAGCAGCACCTTTTGAACAATAGATGAGAGAGACCAGTACAGAGAGAGAGAGAGAGAGAGAGAGAGAGGAGGAGAGAGAGAGAGAGAGAGAGGAGAGAGAGAGAGAAATTGGAAAATTCCGTCATTAGTTGGGTATGAAGTGCCCTTTTAAAGCTATATATGCTGGCATGAACATCAAGAGAGGGTGAAATGCGGTTCTACAAGAAGCCGCCAGAGTAGTGAAGACTGGTTTTTAAACATAGGCCTATCTATTCTTGGACGGGATATTACAATTTTATGAAAACGGCGATTTTCATTAAATCTAAATTTCTCTGTAATTGAAGGGGGAGCACGACTCGAAAGAATCTTAAACATGAAAAAAACTTTATTGAATTTAAACTTCAAGTTTAATGGTAAAATATCCAGATCTGTGTAGTCAGTGTATGATAACGTAACCGCTTTTAACAAAACTAATTTCAGGGAACGTCTATAAAGACTAAACAAAGGTTTGAGTATATGATTACTTGCTGAATCCCTAATTGTAGATGCATAATTTATATGGGATTCAATATAAGCGTGAAAAAATATTTTACGTGAATGGCAGTCTAGGAAATGCTTTATCTTTGACAGCTGGTATATCTTTTTTGAAACTATTTTGCATAAAGACTGTACATGTTCTGACCATGACAGATTGTTGTCTATAACTACTCCTAAGACTTTATGACAGACTGTTTCTTCGATAGTTATACCATTGATAGAAAGGGGTGCGCTCGTATAAGAAAGGTTTTGACGTTTTTGTCTTGTGGTTATGATCATATGTTTGGTTTTGACAGGGTTTAGACACATATGGTTCAATTCAGACCATTCGGTTAGCTGGTTAATACTTTGCTGTAATATCATAGATACTTTTTCTGCTTTGCGATCACACGCATGAACAGTAGTGTCATCGGCGAACATATCACAAAGCGCTGGGAGAAACAGGGGGAGATCATTAATATATATTGAGAAAAGTATGGGTCCTAGGACGGAGCCTTGAGGAAGACCATGTTTGAGAGGCAGAATAGAAGATTGGCGTTCATGAATTGAGGAGAGAGAGAGAGAGAGAGAGAGAAGAGAGAGAGAGAGAGAGAGAGAGAGGAGTGTGTGTGTGTGTGTGTCTGTGTGTGTGCACTCAATGTAGATAAAGCATCTTTTACGCACACGCACTCACGTGCGCGCGCTATTTTCAAGGGGAGACAACATGAATGCACAGCTGGGCAGAACACATGTGACGGACAACCTTACAGGACGAAAACTGTCAAACTGCGCACAATCAATTCAGGTTGATCAGTTAAAGTAGTGTACAATTTGTCTTGCAGAATGGTACGTATGTAAAAACATAATTCAGTTTTTTTTTTCTTAAGTAGCCAAATTCTACTACTACCAGCAAAATACAAGCACCTTCCCAAAAGGACACAAAATCCAAGGTGAATAGACATTAAATCAAGAACGCATACATAAAATCCAAATTAAGCATTTGTTTTCCATTTTTGTTAAGTCAGTATGTCATTTTGATGCAAAAAAGAAAATGTTTTCACATCACACTTCAAGTAAGTTGAACTTCCGACGCACTACCGATACACAAGTGTTTTGTCCACCACAACATTTCCGTACCAGTTCCACTTATATATAAGCAGTAGAACTGACCTCTGTGATTGTTGGCACCTTTTTACCTCCCTTGCTTCCTTAATGAATCCTCAAGCATAGGCTGAAAGATTTTTTCCTACATTTATTTAATACTTGTAAATGGTGACTTTGGTTTTTCAGCAACTTATTTATTTACTGCACTTTCTTTTGGTTTTACTCTCCTACCCTTCGCTGGCTGCTTTGGGCTGCTGTTGGATTCTGTTTTTAATCCTTGGAAATGAGAATATCTCAGAATTATAGAACGTGGCATGTCGCCATTCGATGCAAATCGTACTCAACGACTACTAACCGAGCCGTTAAAAAAAATGCTATCGAACAGAGCATTGCGAATAAACATTCCAAAGTTCATAAGAATATCAATAATGTAAACATAATTGGGATTAGCAATAAAAGCATATATTAAACGATCATTTTCTTTAATTTATTGTTCTTACACTCCCTGCATTTGAGTATTACGTTTACTTCCCTGAGTACACGACCTAATAACGTAAGCCAACAAGTGATATAAAAATTTAATTTAATATTTATTGTACCAAGATTGAATAACAGACACACACACACACACACACACACACACACACACACACACAATATATATATATATATATATATATATTATATATATATATATGTGTGTGTGTGTGTAATGCTGAACAATTATGTTGTGGGGGAGAACAAGTGCAGGCTAACAATTCTTCCGTCTTTATAGCAATGACTTGGCAAAGATTTGAAGAAAAAACAAGATGCAAAGCATATAAACGTACTCCCAGTTTATCCTGAATACGCGTGAGATATTCCATAAAGAGGAGAAACCGCCTTAGGCTGGTGTGGCCGTTAGTAACGGCTATTCTGGTAAACATCGGCCATCATCTGTGACCTATAATGAACATACTTACAAATTTTCAGAAAGATCAGCCAAGTACTTTCTGAGATTTTTCATAAAGAAGAAAACATTATGGGCCGTTAGTAACGGCTATAACGGTAAACTAAAACATCGAGCATCATCCGTGACCCATAATGAACATACCTACATATTTTCAGAAATATCGGCCACATACTTTCTAAGATATTCCATAAAAAGAAGAACCGTTATGGGCCGTTAGAGCCCTTAGTAAAAGGCTATAACGGTAAACTAAAACATGGGGCATCATAAACCTATAATGAACATACCTACAAATTTTCAGAAAGATCAGCCAAGTACTTTCTCGGTATTCCGTGGGTCGTTATAGCTGTTAGTAACGGCTATAACTGTAAACTAAAACATCGGGCATCATCCGCGACCCATAATGAACATACATGCTAATTTGCAGAGAGATCGGCCATGTACTTTCTGAGATATTCCATAAAAAGAAAAACCGTAAACTAAACCGTCGCGCATCATATCCGTGACCCACAATGAACACACCTACAAATTTTCAGAAAGATCGGCCAAGTACTTTCTGAGATATTCCATGAAAAAGAGAAACCATTATGGGCCGTTATAGCCGTTAGTAACGGCTATAACGGTAAAGTAGCCGTTAGTAACGGCTATAACGGTAAGCTAAAACGTCGGGCATCATCCGTAACCCACAATGAACACACCTACAAATTTTCAGAAAGATCGGCCAAGTACTTTCTCAGATATTCCATTAAAAAAAAACAAAAAAACATTATGGGCCGTTATAGCCGTTAGTAACAGCTATAACGGTAAACTAAAACATCGGGCATCATCCGTCGCCCATAATGAACATACCCACACATTTTCAGAAAGATTAGCCAAGTACTTTCTGAGACATTCCATAAAAAAAGAAAACCCGTTACAGGCCGTTACAGCCGTTAGTAACGGATATAACGGTAAACTAAAACATCGGGCATCATCCGTGAGCCATAGTGAACATACCTACAAATTTTCAGAAAGACCGACAATGTGCTTTCTGAAAGATTCCATATGGAAGAAAAACCGTTATGGGCCGTTATAGCCGTTAGTAACGGCTATAACGGTACAATAAAACATCAGGCATCATTCGTAACCCACAGTGAACATACCTGCTAATTTTCACAAAGATCAGCCAAGTACTTTCTGAGATATTCCATAAAGAAGAAAAACCGTTACAGGCCGTTACAGCCGTTAGTAACGGCTATAACGGTAAACTAAAACACCAAGCATCATCCGTAACCCATAGTGAACATACCTGCTAATTTTCACAAAGATCGGCCAGGTACTTTCTGAGATATTCCATAAGGAAGAAAAACCGTTACAGGCCGTTACAGCCGTTAGTAACGACTGCAACGATAAACTAAAACACCGGGCATCATCCGTGACCCATAGTACACATACCTGCTAATTTTCACAGAGATCGGCCTAGGACTTTCTGAGATATTCCATAAAGAAGAAACCCCGTTACAGGCCATTACAGCCGTTAGTAACGGCTATAACGGTAAACTAAAACATCGGGCATCATTCGTGACTCATAATGAACATACCTACAAATTTTCAGAAAGATCGCCCCTGTAGTTTTGTCTGGAGCGAGTGGAACACATTTTGACCACGGACAGACAGACAGGCAACACACACACACACACACACACACACACACACACACACACACACACACAGAGCATTTTTTGGTTCCCATTCTAAAGTACTCCCTGTTCTGTAAGAATTGGGAGTACAAAAAAATGGAACGGGGGAGGGGGGGGGGGGGGGGGGGGAGGGGGGGTTGGGGGGAGTGGGGGGGAAGGGGGGAGTGGGGGGGGGGACTTGAAGATGAAGGAATGGGAACACAAAATTAAGAATATATATATATATATATATATATATATATATATATATATATATCACGAACAATATAAAAAATGTCCTTTGAAAATCTAAAAAAGCTCGACCGTCTAGGGAGCAACATCTGTTAAAAATATTGTTTATTTATTTTAAAATATTTTCATTTTAACAATATTTTTAACGTATTATATATATATATTTTTTTTTTTTAGCTGATTATTTAGCTGATTTTGACAAATCATTTAAAATTTTATTTTGTTGATGTCAAAGTCTACGTGATTTGAAACGTAAAGTGTCTTCGTCTGTCATTGAACATGATTTATTTACCGTTTCAACGCATTATCAGGACTGCACAGCAGATGTTGAGGAGACGGGTAGACTACAACTATAGATAAAACGACAACCACAACAGCAGATGTTGAGGAGACGGGTGGACTACAACTATAGATAAAACGACAACCATTACCACATATGTATTTTGTTCCTGCACTATATTTCGTTCTGAATGCGTCGAGTTTCAGTCTATAAAATACTGAAACAAAGTTTCTGTACTGATACATATCACGAACCTGCAGGTGTTCAATGCCTTCAACCTGATCAAAGCTGAGAACATGGCTATTTCGAGCATTAACCCGCAAATAAGGGATGTTCTGGTTGTTTCTAAAAAAAAAGTCCCAAGCCACTTGTTTTAAAACTTGATGACACTCTTGTAAAGTCAAGGGGACAGAAAGTGACTGTTCACTCATTTCAGTTTTGGCTCCCTTTTTGGCAGATCTGTCAGCGAATTCATTGCCCAAAATTCCACAGTGGGAAGGGACCTAGAAAAAAAGTTAAATCGGTCCCTTTGCACATCAAAATATGAATTAAATAACATATTTCCTTTAAAACAAAGTTTTCAGAGTTAGAACTGAAAAACTTGATAGATTGTAGTACTGACATTGAGTCGACACATAACAATACTTGCAAGATTGATTGCGGTAAATCAATTAAATATGTCAAAGCCATTAGTATAGCTATCATTTCGGCGACTAAGATAGATCGATTTTTTCCTATTGAATATGCTTTATCTACTTTAAGTGATGGAATAAAAAAGCGGATCCAGCTTCTTTGTTCTTTGTCAATGATCCATCAGTATATACCTTAAGATGGTTAGGATACTTGCTTTGCATATGCATCTTTGCTGAATATGACAAGATATGCGGATGCTCAGCTTTTTTAGCATCAGTGTGATTAAGGTCAAATTTTGTCCTGTTTCTTTCCCAGCTTGGGACTGGATCAGTATGAGAAATCTTTGCCAAAGAGTCGGGGGTCAAATCAGTTTTCTGCAACAAATGGGCAGAGTACGAGCCAATAGCAGACAAGCAGGAAATGTTTTTCGCTCGTTTGGGGTAATCAGTAGATGGATTTAAAGAGATTTCTGTTTCATTTACACCTTTCGTAGCTGTACATTTCACAACATATTTTGCCAAAGTGAGTGTTCTGTATTCGTTTAAAGGCAAAACATCAATTTCCGAATATGTCCCTACTGTAGAAGCATGTACAGGGATTCCCAAGCATAATTTAAAAGCCTTGCTATCAACACTTTGCAGTTTTTGCAACAAATATTTAGGAGCACAAAAGAAAGCTTCCTGAGCATACAATAGCTTAGAACGAACGAGTGATATTGCCAGATGTTTCAATGTTTTTACATCCTGGCACCAGTTTTGCTTGCTTTAAGATTTTCAAAAAATTCAAACTTTTCCTTGCCTGGTTTAAGAGGTAGTCAATGTGAACTTTCCATGTCAATTTAGATGTGAAGTAAACTCCTAAGAATTTTACTGTGTGGACATACTAAAGTGTTATTCCATCAAGTCTAAAAGACGGCAGATCAACAGGATCATCACCATTATTAAATAACACTATATACGTTTTTTCATGCGAAAGTTTCAGTCCATTTTCAAACAAGTACTTACTAAGATTATTTAGCTCTGCCTGATACATTTTTTTGTAATAGCTGATTGATCTTTTTGGCGTGTTTTTTCTTAGACTAGCATTTATCCACATACACAGATCATCAGCATACTGCACAACGGTAGCATTTTTAGTTACGTGCTTTGGGAGATCATGTAACAAAATATTAAATAACATTGGAGCAATTACGGAACCTTGGGGAATGCCCATTTCTAACGATTTAAAATTTGAATATGTGTTTTCTACCCTGACTTGCAAACTTCTTTCTGATAAAAATTCTCTAACGTAGCTATAAACATTACCAGATATGCCAATTTTCTTCAGTTTAAAAAGCAATCTAGCATGCCACACGCTATCAAAGGCTTTTTTAACATCAAAAAAATGTCGCCAGAGTACTCTTTCGCCTGACAAATTGATGCTTAATTTGTGTTGTTAATTTTACAATGTGGTCAGTTGTTGATCTTTCTTTTCTGAAGCCTGCTTGATTAATAGGTATTATTTCATTTTTATCACAAAAATAGATAAGCCTATTTAGTATAATTCTTTCCATAAGTTTTCCTACATGAGACGTCAGAGCTACAGGCCGGTAACTGTGGAGACTTGTGGGAGACTTTCCTTGCTTTACAATGGGAATAATTACAGACTGTTTCCAAATTGATGGCATAACACCATTATTCGAAACCCGTTGGAATATTTTCAATAAAAAACAAAGATAATTATCTGGTAAATGTTTTAGCATTTCATTCGAAACAGCCTCCAATCCAACTGATGATGATTTATTACCTATTAGGGAGATGGAGTCGTTTAACTCGCATATAGTTATGGGGGCATTTATATAGTGGTCATTATTTGAAACTGGCTCTTCGTACATCTGTGTTTTTTCTTCCCTTTTCCTATGTTGTATGCACTCTTGTGGAAGACTTTCTAGACGCATTGTCTTTGAAAACATGTTAGCGAATACTTCTGCTTTTTCAGATGAGGTTGAGAATTTTTTATTATCCAAATTAACTGGATATCTTGGGAGATTTATCCCTTTTTCATAGTTTGAAATTTTTGCCACACTTTTTGAAGGTCCTTATGATGAGAAACTTCTTTAGCACAAAACGCTGTCCAGTAAAGCCGCTTTGCTTTTGCAATGACTCAGTTAGAGTGTGACTTAGCTTTTTTCATTTCTAGGTGGTTTTCTTCACTTTTGTTTTTAATATATCTTTTTTATATCTCAGTTTCTTTAAGGCTACAGCTTCTTCGCAATCCTTAGTCCACTACACATTGCCGGTATGAAGTGTTTTTGGAGAAGTATTAGTACGATATTTTGGTATTGAATCATCAGCGGCCAAGAGAATCATCTTGTTGAATTTTGAATACATTTCATTTACATTTTCTTCATCTTCACAAAAAGTCTCTATGTGTCTATAGGAAAGAAAAGCCTTGAACTTATCCCAGTTGGCAAACTTATAATTGTACTTAGGTATTTTGTCTTCAGGCAAATTTTTTATGTCGTATGTTTTATTAATTGTCATTATGATGGGCAGATGATCACTTCCAAGAGTGTCATCAAAAGTTTGCCATAAGCAATCAAAAGCTAATTGGGGAGAAATCATTGTCAGATCTATTGCGCTTGATCTATGAGTGGGAATGTCAGGAATCCAAGTTATACTCCCATCATTAAGCAAATACAATGAAGAATCCACCACGTTTTCAAGAAAACGATTGCTTGTTATGGATGAACAACCTTTGTCCCGAAATGGAGCGTGAGCATTAAAATCTCCGGCTATCAACCACCTTTCCTTAGAGCTGTCTATTGCATGTAACCATTCAGTATTTTTCTCGTCTGGACCTTTAGGCAGATATACAGACACAATGTTGAGAACAACGTTGTTATTGACTTTTACTGTGGCCGCGCACGAATATAAGTTTGCAAGATCAGACGGTGCAGGTGATGGTCGTATTAAGTATTCAGTGCATTCTCCGATATAATATATATATATATATATATATATATATATATATATATATATATATATATATATATAGCAGTGCTGACTTTTCCCTTTGTGTCGAAAACTCGATTGTGCACTGGGGGATAAAAAAAAGTGTGGTGATTTTGGTAATTTAGTTTTGCACACATTTAGTGATTGCAAAATCATTATTTTGTAGCAGTTATTTACCAGATGTTGACGTAAAAATGCTTCGTTCGTGAACACAGATCTGGCATTCCATTGCAAAATCCTAAATGAGTTATCAGGCATGTCACTGATAAACTAGCAAGAGAATAGCAGGGAGGGGGGGGGGGGGGGTGCAAATAAAACAAATAAGTACCAAGCACGCCTCTCCAGTGGAAACGGCAGGTCATGACGCCTGGGGTGAGATGGAAAACCCCTGGGTGAATGTGGCATGGTGCGTCTCGTGGTCTTCCTAGGTGTTGTCCAGAACAGCTGCCGGACGTGTCTCCCCAAGTTGCCGGCAAGCACACTGGCTCCTCTCCGGGTCGGGTGAAGGCCGTTTAGCAGCGTCCTGTTGTTCGGCTTCAGGTTGGCGTGACTGATGAAGCTCACTTTTGCCACGTCAAACAACTCGGAGCTTGTAAAAGCATTAAACAAATCAATTTTCATGCCCAGCTCTTGATGACCGACAGGCGCGATTTTGCTGATAATTATATTTGCTTGAGGATTTTTTGCAGCAATGCCTTTGACAGCTTTAGAAAAGTTTTTACTGCATACATTGGGGTCCGTATGTTTCAGATCGCTTATCGCACAGTGGATAACAATAGCATCCACTGGTCTTTCAACTGAGGATACTGCATTCTCCAATGTTGGTTTTAAGTCACTGATGTTATGAGCTTTCCTTGACAAGGTACGAACAGCCCTGATGTGGCCCCTTGCGGTCGGCTGGGCTATAAGCAACATTATCTTATCTGACAAGGTACGAAAACCGTAAGACCGTCCGAGTCTTCTCCCATTGACTCCAGTCAACACAGAATCGTGCAAAAGCAAAACAAGAGGGACGTCCTGCATTTCTTCCGTCTTGATTTCCTCAGTTCTATTCCAACGCCCTTTGACGTCATTTTTGCTTTTGACGTTATTGATGGGAGGTTCTGAGTTTTTTTTTTCTGCTCTCTTATTTTGTTTTCTTTCTTATTGTTGGTCTTGTGCTCTGTCAGTCCCGAACCAGGTGTTTTTGACGGTTTGGGACTGAGAGTTGGTGGGACTGACCTTGCAGCTTCCGCGTACGTGAGGCTTTGACTTGAGTTGGATTTTTTAGAACTGACGTTCTGTGCCTTACTGTTCCACTGCTCTTTTGGAGACCCTACTGGTGGTTTGCTAAAGTTAGAAATCAGATTGTTTTGCTCACTAACAGTTTTTTTTCCAATGAAACAATCCTCTCACACAGTTTCTCAATCAGTTGTTTCAGCTCCTTGATCTCACTTACTGTGTCTGAAGCAGCTGCACAGTTTTCATTGCTGCTCGTTTCTCCGTTGTTAGGGCCTGTTTGAGCGTCCACAGCTTGCAGCGCAGCTCG
This sequence comes from Conus canariensis, assembly GCA_033310375.1. NCBI lineage: Eukaryota > Metazoa > Mollusca > Gastropoda > Neogastropoda > Conidae > Conus > Conus canariensis. The sequence goes on from CM065720.1 coordinate 105,881, forward strand.
CTCCAAATCTTCTTTCCGAAAACAGGCTGGTTCTTCACACATTTTCTTCTCTCTTGACTCTTTTTCCGAAGCCAGGCTGTTTTGATGTTTACGCAGACTTCTGGATCTTGTCATTCTGGTCATGGTTCTGGTAGAATTTCTTAATTTCAGCCAGATGTAAGTTTAGTTGCTGACAGTTTCCGCCATCTTGAACGTCGTTGTGTGTTTTGTGTGTGTGTGAATGCGTGTGTGTGTGTGTGTGTGTGTGTGTGTGTGTGTGTGTGTGTGTGTGTGTACGCGCGTGCGTTTGTGTGTGTGTGTGTGTGTGTGTGTGTGCGTGTGTTGTGTGAGTGTGTTTGTGCGCGCGAGCGCGTGCGTGCGTGCGTGCATGCGTGCGTGCGTACCGCGCGCGCCCGTTTATGTGTGTGTCTGTATTTATTTGTGTGTGCACATGTATGTGTGTGTGTGTGTGTGTGTGTGTGTCTCTTTCTCTCTCTGTCTCTGTCTCTCTCTCTCTCTCTCTCTGTCTCTGTCTGTCTCTCATTCTCTCTCTCTCTCTCTGCCTCTGTCTCTGTCTCTCTCTCTCTCTCTCTCTCTCTCTCTCTCTCTCTCTCTCTCTCTCTCTCTCTCTCTCTCTCCAGCGAAAGCCCAATTTTACAGTGACCACAGTTTATGGTAAGAAGAAAGAACTAAATGTAGAAGCATGCGCGCCGGTGTTGCAACGTGTTTGCCTGTATTTCTAATGCTACATTACTTCAGCAAAAGAACGATTTTTTTAGAATGGTCTGACGATGTAAGAAATGCTGAATAGCGTTGCTGAAGAACAGCTATGCGCAAAGGTTGCAGTGTCATTGTCTACTTTACCACACATGATATATGAGATGGGGAAATGACAACACCATCGTTAAACTTTCTGAAAACTTTAAACATCAGTATCGCCTCTCTGTTAAAACTTTGCGACAAAATCAAAAGAAAAGTAAACAGTGCTTTTCAGGTTACCAAGCGGTCAATAGAAAGCACCACGTGAGGAAGAACGTGACTGCCTATTGATATCTGTCTGTCTGTCTGACTGTCTGTCTGTCCGTCTGCCCCTTCGTGTGTGTGTGTGTGTGTGTGTGTGTGTGTGTGTGTGTGTGTGTGTGTGTGTTCGTGCATGAGTGCGCCTTGCGCGCGGCGCGCGCGCGCGCGCGCGCGTGTGTGTGTGTGTGTGTGTGTGTGTAGTGATTGAATGAATGGACAGTTGGATGGACAGATGGATGGATGTATTGATGGATGGATGAATGGATGGACGGATGTTATCTGTTTATCTATATTTTATCATGCATCACCTAAGGAACAGACCCGCGAAGAACATTGCCTGTAAAAATCGGATCATAGGGACACGGTTTCCACTGATGTCACTAATTCCACCTGATGAGTCTGAATCAGCAGGCGAAAGGCGTCTAGGCAAGCTATATGAATGGTTCTGTTTTCAAGATGGACTCTGACGGTCCCAGCATGATGCTGGTGAAGGATTTCACTCTCTCTCTCTCTCTCTCTCTCTCTCTCTCTCTCTCTCTCTCTCACACACACACACACACACACACACACACACGCAAACGCGCGCGCGCGCCCGCCCGCACGCACGCACGCATGCGCGCACGCACGCACGCACGCACGCGCGCGCACGCACGAACGCACGAACGCACGCACATAGAGAGAGAGAGAGAGAGAGAGAGAGAGAGGCAGACAGACAGACAGACAGAGAGAGAGAGAGAGAGAGAGAGAGAGAGAGAGAGAGAGAGAGAGAGAGAGAGAGAGAAAGAACAAGAACAAGAGCAAGAACAAATTTTTAATTCTTCAGGCCATCAGCCCCTAGAATGGGGTCAAACAAATCACTTATCTCAGCGATCGTGGAAAAAAACACCAAACAAATAACAAAAGTATGAAGTTGATCTAACTTGTGTCACACATAATGCATGGCCGCATTCTTATTGATTTTCTCTTAAACTTTCCATGAAATCCTGTCTTATCTTCAAAGCATTAAAAAGGAACATGCACAGCCTACGGATTTTCCAAACAGAGTCATTTTGTAATATATTAATGAATGGCTGATCATTAAGAGTCAAATATTTTTGCCTTAATCTTATGTATAAAGTACAATGGTTTATTACATGCTCCTCGTCTTCTAATACATTGCACATTTTGTACAGAAAATTTCCATTGTTCTTAAATGTTCTGCGGAAAAATGAACCATCGAGTGGCAACAAACCCAGTCAGAGCTTTGTCAAGCAGTTCCTGAAGCATTTTAAATCCACCTTCAACCTCTGTTTAAACACTGCTATAAAAGTTTGTTCACAACCTACGCCTTGTTCCAGCCATACGTATCCAAACCCACACGTGAAAAGGATGTTCTTTACTAAAAACACCAAACATTTTTTTCAGTTCTCGTCTAGGTTTCGTAGCATCAAATATGCTTGCCTGGATACCCCTCCATCTTTGTCAGCCTCAGCCAGTAACCAATGCATCTTACTGCACTATTTACATACAGTAACCAATGCATCTTACTGCACTATTTACATACAGTAACCAGTGCATCTTACTGCACTATTTACATACAAAGGATAGCGGCCCAGTTCGCCAAATGCAAACTTGTTTGGTACTCTGAGGGTATATTTAAAAAGCGTCTACAAGCTAATGAATGTATCTTTTCAATAGAATCAAGTTTATGGAGTCCCCACATTTCAGAGGCATAAAGGAGAACGGGTTGCACCTGCGCATTAAGTATTCGAAAAAAAAACCCAGTTCTTTGAAATGTCATTCAGTTTCGTTATATATCTGATGCAGTCAAGACATGCTCTCTCACCTTTCACTGCAAGGGCGTCCACTCGTCTATTTATACTCATTTTTGTTGTAAACACAAATCTCAGGTAATTGTAATCATTAACCTTGTACAGAGTTAATGGGGTATCAGATGAAAGAACTGTTCACCAGATTCCTTCAGTTTTATCGATTGTATGCCAAGGCAGTTTCCAATGACAGATTGTTTCTTCAGTTTTCATATAAATGACTTTAAAGGCAAAATATATGATACAACAATTATCATTTCGTCTCAGTGAAATAACAAACGAGGAGAGCAGTTGATTTGGCAATGATATACCGGCAAGGTGCCGCCCCTTCCTTTAAGTATGAACAGTACATCCATGACCCACTTCACTGTTCATGGAAAGGATGCAGTTACTTTGAAGAGTGTACAATACATCTATGACTGACCTCATTGTTCATGAAGACTGTACACTTAGAATGGCACACACACACACACACACACACACACACACACACACACACACACACACACACACACACACACACACACACACACACACACACATTGTATCACATGATTTACCATATTGCTTATAGAGAATGTGCAGTCAAATATTGATATACCAGGCTCATTGGCACAAATGGGAAAACTCAAATTAATGCTACAGAGCATTAGGGTTAAAGGTTGATATCTCATAGCCTAACACTCAGAGGATCACCATCCCTCTCCTTCCGCCACCCGTAACCTTCCCAGAACTGAATCAGGGACCACTGACTGGTGGACAGAGAGAGTTTCAAAGAAAGAAATAGCTATCTCATATGTCTGCTCTCTCCTCTCTCTCTCTCTCTCTCTCTCTCTCTCTCTCTCTCTCTCTCTCTCTCTCTCCCCCCATCATCTCTCTCTCTCTCCTCTCCTCACTCTCTCTCCCTAACCCCGTCCGCCCCAACAACACGCACACACACATATATCATTTCCCATCTTGTTACAGAAACAGAAGAAAGAGCAGTGAGTAAAGCCATTCTGAACGGAAAGACACAGAGTAGGATGACATCCTCTCCTCCACCATCCCCCTCATCTCCCTATTCCCCCACCACTTGTGTGTGTCACACTTCTCTGTTCTCTGTCTGTCTGTCTGTCTGTCTGTCTGTCTGTCTGTCTGTCTGTCTGTCTCGTCTATCTGTCTCTCTTCTCTCTCTCTCCTCTCTCTCTCTCTCTCTCTCTCTCCGTTTTTATGTCTTTATCTTTCTATGGCTTTGACTATCTTTCTGTGTGACTATCTATGTCTGTCCTCAAGCTCTCTGATAGGGTCGGGTACTGTTCAATCTGTCCGTGTCTGCTTGTATATATGAGCTGTTATGTGTATGTGTGTGTGTGTGTGTGTGGGGGGGGGGGGGGGTTATTTGATAAGCGGGAGGTGTGTTTGCATATCTGTGTTTATACTGTTAACAGTTAAGGTTAACTCCCATACTCTAATTTATGGGGGCAGGAAGTGTCAGACGTTATCATGTACAAAGTGTAGGATTCTGGAGAGGGGGGAGAGGGGGGGAGGGGGGGGGAGTGGGGAAAATCCATCCGTCTCCTTCCACTAACCTAGCTTTGTCTGAGGTGAATCAGGTATCTGTTTACTGCAAAATGGACAAATAGGGTTTACACAGAAGTAGATAGATAGACAGATAAATATATAGATAGATGGATGGAATCTACATTAGAGCCACACCAGATTACCTCCAAATTTGGGGTTTGGGTTTTTTTGTGCATTGTGTGTCTTTTTATGGTCTTATCAAGAGCTCCAAACCTGGTGATGTGATGTTACATAACAGCAGAGATAAATCGAAAAAACGAAAAACAGTTGTTGCACAGAGCAAGATTACCTATATGTTTGGAGCAACGGCAGAACATAGGGCTTTAACCAACTGTGCCTATCACAGACTAGGAGTAGGAAAGGAAGGGAGGGCAGACCACTGCTGTACACACGGCTGATACTCTTCCCTGCCAGGAAAACAGGCAAGTATTTATACACATTCAGCACAGGCGTAATAAGTCCATCATACATCCATCTTTCCCTCGCCGCCAAATAACCTTCCTTTCAAAACACCACAATGTTGCTTTTATTCATGTTTACTTTCAACTCTTATGAAGACGCAACCCTGCACAGATTATTTAGTTGATGCTGTAAACCAAAATACGTCACCTGCTAATACTAGGATAAATAATTCTAACGCATCTTCTGGAAATCGTCCACCATGAAAGCCATTATTGGTAAGCTCAATGGCAAGCTCATTAATGAACATAGAAAATAATACAGAACTACAGACATCACCTTGCCTTACCCAACAGCACAATTAATACAATCTGTCAGACTGGAACCACTTCTTATTCTGGTCTTAACGGCTTTGTACATGGCTCTAATACAGCTGAATAATTTCTCCTTGACTCAATTTTTTAGTAATGTTGGCCATAAAAGTTTTCTATTGATGGAATCAAAGACTTTGTCAAAGTCAATAAACGGAACTTAAAATTTACGATTTGACGAAAATTGTTTCTGAACAAATGGAAGAAGAGTAAACGTGTAGTCGACAGTACAGTAACCCCTTTTGAACCCAGCTTGACGCTGTCTTGTAATATTCTTGTAATCTGTTGTTAATAACAGTACTATGTATTTTACTGCTAACGTTAACCAAAGAGATACCCCTATAATTATTAGGATTATTTACGTCGCCCTTCTTGAATAAGGGCACAGTTTTCTTGGAAGATACCGTCATCAAAGATTCTATTGAAAAGAGCCAGTAAAAAGTAACGGCTTGAGCTCCAGAATACTTCAACAATTCACCAGTAATAGAATCAAGACCTGCCGATTTATTAGTTTTAATGTTCCGCATGGCGAATATAATTTCTTCTTTAGAAATGGGGCGATTAAAATACTTGTCCTAAATCTCATTGACAACGAAAGAAAGTTCATCTCCATCCAAAATATCTTTATCTAACAAATGGTTGAAATGTTCATACCATGTATCCAGGGAAATGCTATTCCTTGGATATTTTCTTTTGAATGAGGCTCTTTTTACTGTTTTCCAAAATCCTGCTATGAAGAAAAAAGATTTAGTCATATTATCTAATGAATTTTTCATCGAAATTTTCTTGCTCTGCTTCTGAGGGTTTTTGCATTCTCTTCTTGCAATAACATACTCGCTTCTGTCGCCAACGTCCAAAGTACGAAGCCATATTCTCAGTTATTTTAATGTTTTTCTTTTCATTACTAAACATTCACTAATAAATGTTAGCGAACCGCCCAGAAAAACGTGGACAAACGAGTCACAAGACAAAACACGACGCGTTTCGACCTCCTAGGTCTTCCTCAGGTGAAACACAAACGAATAAAACAACGAAAATTCACTTAGCTTTGATCGCTTCAGATCGCTTCAGAGTTCAGCGCAAGGAAGAACTGTCTGCTCTATCTGTGTTATCTGTTCAACGCCTTCTTCCTTGCGCTGAACTCTGAAGCGATCTGAAGCGATCAAAGCTAAGTGAATTTTCGTTGTTTTATTCGTTTGTGTTTCACCTGAGGAAGACCTAGGAGGTCGAAACGCGTTGTGTTTTGTCTTGTGACTCGTTTGTCCACGTTTTTCTGGGCGGTTCGCTAACATTTATTTGAGATTTGTTTAGATTTCCGCCTGCAGTCGTCTCACTTTGCAACTAAACATTCACTGTCAAACCGATCTTCCTTTTCCACACAAATCCTTCTGTGCTCATGCTTTTCATACATTCAGCGCTGTTTCTGATGCAATCATTAAACGAATTTAAGGCTTTATGTATATCAATATTAATCCGTTCTAAA
>CM065720.1:117500-125000 GCA_033310375.1 Conus canariensis
TGAGGATGACGGCCCACTGTTGTGGAGGAGGGTTGAGGATGACGGCCCACTGTTGTGGAGGATAACTTAGGTTGAGATGCGATTTTGGGTCCCCACTTAGAGTAGATGTTGGTATTTTCAGACAAAGGTGTTCCTTTCAACTTTGCTGTCATCGTTTTGTTCTTTCTTTCTTTGTTGCTGTTGTTGTTGTTGTTGTTGCTGTGTTGTTGTTGTTGTTGTTATTGTTGCCGCTGCTACCATTGTTGTTGTTGATGTTGTAGCTACTGCTGCTGCTCCTCCTGTTGTTGTTGTTGTCTGGTTTCTGTATTGTTTCAGTGAAGAGAAATCACCGTTGTTTATGATTGAAACTGTTGTCGATGTTTGTTGTTGTCGTGTGTTGTTGTTGTTGTTGTCGCTGTTGTTGTTGTTGTTGTTGTCGCCACTGTTGTTGTTGTTGTTGTCGCTTGTTGTTGTTGTTGTTGTTGTTGTTGTCGCTGTTGTTGTTGTTGTTGTTCGTTGTTGTTGTTGTCGTCGCTGTTGTTGTGTTTTTTGTCTGGTTTCTGTATTGTTTCAGTGAAGAGAAATCACCGTTGTTTATGATTGAAACTCAAGTTCAGTTACAAGTTTAATGCACCCTTTAGATCTCCCCCCTCTTTCATCCCGTTCACCACCCCCGCCCCCCCCCCCCCCCCCCCTCTCTCCCCTCTCCATCCTTCCCGCTCCACGAACGGATCAGTTCCTGAGTTTTCATCTCTCTCTCTCTCTCTCTCTCTCTTCTCCTCTCTCTCTCTCTCTCTCTCGCCCCCGCGCCGCGCGCGCGTGTGTATGCGGTGTGTGCATACGTGTGCGTGTGTGAGTGTGAGTGGTGTGTGTGTGTGTGTGTGTGTGTGTGTGTGTGTGTGTGTGTGTGTGTGTGTGTGTGTGTTGTGTGTGTGTGTGTGTGTGTGTGTGTGTGTGTGTGTGTGTGTGTGTGTGTGTGTGTGTGTGTGTGTGTGTGTGTTCGTGTGTTTTTACGCATGCATTTGTATTGTTGGTGTTGTTGTTGGTGGTGTTGTTGTTGTTGAATGTGTGGTAAGTCAGCTGGCTAAGTTTTTGTAATGAATCTCTCTCTCTCTCTCTCTCTCTCTCCTCTCTCTTCCTCCCCTCTCTCTCCTCTCTCTCTCGGTTCACTACTGTTGGGCACGGGTGGCGATTCAAACATACGTTGTTTTTGGGCAGGACGGTGGTTGTGCGAGTCGTCCTGTAATGGTAACTTTGTGACGGTTCCTGTTTGTATTGGTGACTGAGGTTGTGACGGTTCCTGTTTGTATTGGTGACTGAGGTTGTGACGGTTCCTGTTTGTATTGGTGACTGAGGTTGTGACGGTTCCTGTTTGTATTGGTGACTGAGGTTGTGCGTGTAGTTAGAAGTCGAAGCATGCCGTTGGACGGTTTGTCATTCAGGCCATGATGTGGTTGTTCTTTTTGGATATATCTCTGCACTTTATATACAGCAGAACTGAGCAAAAATCGAAAATGAGGATTTCCGTTTCGACATTGCGTCGACCGAGTGACGGTGTGTGGGCAGGTTTGCTCCTTGGCCTGTCCTTTTTGGGCGGACTGTCATTGCATGTGGACTGTCGTTTTGGGGCGGACTGTCATTGCAGTGTGGACTGTCGTTTTTGGGGCGGACTGTCACTGCAGTGTGGCCTGTCGTTTTTGGGCGGACTGTCATTGCAGTGTGGTCTGTCGTTTTTTGGGGCGGACTGTCATTGCAGTGTGGACTGTCATTTTTGGGGCGGACTGTCATTGCAGTGTGGACTGTCGTTTTTGGGGCGGACTGTCATTGCAGTGTGGACTGTCGTTTTTGGGGCGGACTGTCATTGCAGTGTGGCCTGTCGTTTTTGGGGCGGACTGTCATTGCAGTGTGGCCTGTCGTTTTTGGGGCGGACTGTCATTGCAGTGTGGACTGTCGTTTTTGGGCGGACTGTCATTGCATGTGGACTGTCGTTTTTGGGGCGGACTGTCATTGCAGTGTGGACTGTCGTTTTTGGGCGGACTGTCATTGCAGTGTGACTGTCGTTTTGGGGGCGGACTGTCATTGCAGTGTGGACTGTCGTTTTGGGGCGGACTGTCATTGCAGTGTGGACTGTCGTTTTTTGGGCGGACTGTCATTGCAGTGTGGACTGTCGTTTTTGGGGCGGACTGTCATTGCAGTGTGGACTGTCGTTTTTGGGGCGGACTGTCATTGCAGTGTGGACTGTCGTTTTTTGGGGCGGACTGTCATTGCAGTGTGGACTGTCGTTTTTGGGGCGGACTGTCATTGCAGTGTGGACTGTCGTTTTTGGGGCGGACTGACATTGCAGTGTGGACTGTCGTTTTCTTAGGTTGTGGGCGGACTGTCATTGCAGTGTGGACTGTCGTTTTTGGGGCGGACTGTCATTGCAGTGTGGCCTGTCGTTTTTGGGGCGGACTGTCATTGCAGTGTGGACTGTCGTTTTTGGGGCGGACTGTCATTGCAGTGTGGACTGTCGTTTTTGGGGCGGACTGTCATTGCAGTGTGGACTGTCGTTTTTGGGGCGGACTGTCATTGCAGTGTGGACTGTCGTTTTTGGGGCGGACTGTCATTGCAGTGTGGACTGTCGTTTTTGGGGCGGACTGTCATTGCAGTGTGGACTGTCGTTTTTGGGCGGACATCATTGCAGTGTGGACTCGCCGTTTTGGGCGACTATCATTGCAGTGTGGACGTGGAGCAAACCCGTGACCTTGCACCTTGACGTCAGACAATGTGAAGCATCCCTCTGTTATGCTCCATGCGGGCCAGTGCGACAGGTGTGCTACCCTCTGATGACTCTCTCTGCCAGACAGTGTGTACCCCTGATACTCTCTTGTCCAGGACAGGTGTGCTACCCCTCTGATGACTCTCTTGTCCAGGACAGGTGTGCTACCCATCTGATGACTCTCTCTTGTCCAGGACAGGTGTGCTACCCATCTGATGACTCTCTCTTGTCCAGGACAGGTGTGCTACCCCTCCGATGACTCTATCGTGTCCAGGACAGGTGTGCTACCCCTCCGATGACTCTATTTGTCCAGGACAGGTGTGCTACCCTCTGATGACTCTCTTGTCCAGGACAGGTGTGCTACCCTCTGATACTCTCGTGTCCAGGACAGGTGTGCTACCCTCTGATGACTCTCTCGTGTCCAGGACAGGTGTGCTACCCTCTGATGACTCTTGTGTCCAGGACAGGTGTGCTACCCATCTGATACTTGTGTCCAGACGGTCTACCCTTGGACTTGTGTCCAGGACAGGTGTGCTACCCTCTGATGACTCTCTCGTGTCCAGGACAGGTGTGCTACCCCTGTGTGACTCTCTCGTGTCCAGGACAGGTGTGCTACCCATCTGATGACTGTTTCGTATCCAGGACAGGTGTGCTACCCATCTGATGACTCTTTCGTATCCAGGACAGGTGTGCTACCCATCTGATGACTCTCGTGTCCAGGACAGGTGTGCTACCCCTCTGATGACTCTCTTGTCCAGGACAGGTGTGCTACCCCTCTGATGACTTTTGTGTCCAGGACAGGTGTGCTACCCCTCTGATGACTCTCTCTTGTCCAGGACAGGTGTGCTACCCCTCTGATGACTCTTGTGTCCAGGACAGGTGTGCTACCCCTCTGATGACTCTCTCGTGTCCAGGACAGGTGTGCTACTCCTCTGATGACTCTTGTTCCAGGACAGGTGTGCTACCCCCTCTGATGACTCTTGTGTCCAGGACAGGTGTGCTACCCCTCTGATGACTCTTGTGTCCAGGACAGGTGTGCTACCCCTCTGATGACTCTCTCGTGTCCAGGACAGGTGTGCTACCCCCTCTGGTGACTCTTGTGTCCAGGACAGGTGTGCTACCCCTCTGATGACTCTTGTGTCCAGGACAGGTGTGCTACCCCTCTGATGACTCTCTCGTATCCAGGACAGGTGTGCTACCCCTCTGATGACTCTTGTGTCCACGACAGGTGTGCTACCCCCTCTGATGACTCTTGTGTCCAGGACAGGTGTGCTACCCCCTCTGATGACTCTCTCGTGTCCAAGCCGGCGAGTACTGAACCTACCATGGCCGACATCATGACCAAGCTACTGGAGATGGACAGGACCAACAAAGCTGTGGACAGTAAATTGGATGATGTGAAGACCCATGGGGAACAGCATGCTGCATTGCAGAATAAAGTGAAGGGTCTCAGGGAGGAGATGGCTGATTTACTTTCCAGAACAATAATTTGCTGATAGTGAACTCTGAACTGAGCGACTGAATTAGATTACTTGAAAAGAAAGCAGATGACCTTGAAGGGCGAAACGTAATAATTTGTTCTTTTATGGCATGAACAAGAGTGAGAATAACAGTGACGACTGCGAGTGAATGTTGAAGAACTTGACAGCAAAAAAATTGGGCGTGAATGAGTTGAGTTTGACAGACAGCATCGTTTAAATGCAAAGCGTGACCCCCCCCCCGTCATTGCCAGGTGTTTCTCATCTAAGGACAAAGTACGCATTTTAAAACCTAAGGCCAAGTTAAAAGGAACTAACATCTTTGTCGGTGAAGACTTTACTAACTTGTCACGGACATGTCTGATGTCACGGACAGAAGGTCACTCCTCATTTGAAAGTTACTAACAGTGACCGTGACATGAGACAGAAGGTCAGAAGTCACTCCTCATTTGAAAGTTACTAACAGTGTCCGTGACGTCAGACAGAAGGTCAGAAGGTCACTCCTCATCTGAAAGTTACTAACAGTGTCCGTGACATTAGACAGAAGGTCAGAAGGTCACTCCTCATCTGAAAGTTACTAACAGTGTCCGTGACGTCAGACAGAAGGTCAGAAGGTCACTCCTCATTTGAAGGTGGCGAGGAACAGTGGCAAGAGGGCAGCAATGGTCTTTGACCATCTCTTTGTGGCCGACAAGAGGTACGGGTTCGATGTCTCTGGTCAGCTAAAAGAGTTAAAATAGGGTTTTGGATGACCTTCTTGCGATGACAAGGATGTGAATTCAGGAGGTAAGAAAAATAACTTGACACCGGTGGAAGGACTGGCCGTTCCGGATTGCGCCGTGCGTGGCTGTAACCGCTTTGCACTTGTTTTTGACGACAGAGTTATGGACAGTATGGTTAAAAAAAAACCCTACAAACACCCGGTGTAAGTGCAAAATATATTTCGCTTTATTCAAAGCTTCTTCAGTTGTAACCATGGACCGAACTGAAAGAATGAAACGCCGAACTTAAAACGTAAACAACTGAATTAAAATAAAAAATACTAAGCCTATTATGGACAGTTATGGACAGTGTGAGCGATGGCTCTGGCAGTCACTTGACTGTGTATTACAGTTTCAATGACAGCCGTTTGAATGATGATTCTTCTAAATTTCATTATGTAGATAGCGATACTAATATGTGCATGGAAAACAGCGTACTTGATTATGGTCATACTTCAATTGATAACCAACATGCCTGTATGGAATAATAAGGTGTAAAAGCTTCTCTTTTGGAATGTCAGTGGTTCACTTTCAAAATGACTGACAATGCCTTTATTTCCTGTGCCTGTGGCTTTGATTTCATGTTTTGGAGAAACATTTCTTAACCATGTTTGTAGGTTAGAAAGCTTTTATCAAAGCTGTTGTAATGTTTGTAGGTTAGAAAGCTTTTATCAAAGCTGTTGTAATGTTTGTAGGTTAGAAAGCTTTTATCAAAGCTGTTGTAATGTTTGTAGGTTAGAAAGCTTTTATCAAAGCTGTTGTAATGTTTGTAGGTTAGAAAGCTTTTATCAAAGCTGTTGTAAAACTGTGTCATCAGGGGAGACGATCTGGAGGGCACGTTTGTTTAACAAAACAAAAATTTGTTCCCTTCATATCATGATTATGTGGAAGTTGATTGCTCTGACATGTTGTCTTCTTGATCGAAAAATCGCTTTTGGGTACAATGAAAAATATTGCATTGGTTTGTGCATACATTCCACCTGAAGGTTCTCCTTTCTATAAATCTTTTAATGTTGATAATGGTATTTCCATGCTGGACGAATGTTTGGCTGGCTGCTTGTGTTCACGTGGTGACACTTGATATCGTACAGTGTCCAGATCTGAACAGCAAAACAGCAAATTTTTCTCCTGATTCGGCGACTGATGTTTTCGATTTTGGTTTGCAAATGAAAAGTCAGCCACCTAGCACAGATAGTTGTTCTCATGATAATGTCTTGAATAACTATGGTAACTTGCTGTTACATCCCTGCATTGCTTTTTATTTATATATAATGAATGGTGTATGTCAGGGCAATCGCCATGGTTGCTACACATGCATAGCAGACAGTGGAAGCAGCTTTAATGATTATTTCCTTGTATCTAAAGATTTTTTCTTCACTTTTTGTGACTCTTGTTACTTGTTTGTTTCGGAACGAATCGAATCCGATCATTTACCTTCGAATTTCATATTTTCTATTCAACAGATAACAGCGACAAATCAACAGATTCGGTTGAGGCTATTGTGTCCGATAGATTTGTGAGGTATAATGACTATGCTTAGACTGACGGAAATAATTTATGTAAAGCAGAAATAAATACGCACAAAATTAAGTAAGGCTTTAGAACTGATTAATATTCATATACATAGAGCCTTAAATTTGTTTAATGATTGCATCAGAAACAGCGCTGGATGTATGAAAAAGTGTGTGTGTGTGGCGGTGTGTGTGTGTGTGTGAGCACGTGTGTGTGTGTGTGTGTGAGCACGTGTGTGTGTGTGTGTGTGTGTGTGTGTGTGTGTGTGTCCGCGCGCAGGTATCTGTATGCGCGCACGGTCGCGCGCTCGCTTGCGTGTGTGTATATGTGTGTGTGTGTGTGTGTGTGTGTGTGTGTGTGTGTGCACGCGTGCGAGCTCAGGTATGTGTCTACCTCTGCTTGAGTGTGCATCTGTAGGCCTAGACACGTGTGTGTTTGTATTACTGAGTGCACGGCAGCACCTGGACGTGCTACGTACATGGTCCTGTTTTCAGCACCTGGACGTGCTACATACATGGTCCTGTTTTCAGCACCTGGACGTGCTACGTACATGGTCCTGTTTTCAGCACCTGGACGTGCTACATACATGGTCCTGTTTTCAGCACCTGGACGTGCTACATACATGGTCCTGTTTTCAGCACCTGGACGTGCTACATACATGGTCCTGTTTTCAGCACCTGGACGTGCTACATACATGGTCCTGTTTTCAGCACCTGGACGTGCTACGTACATGGTCCTGTTTTCAGCACCTGGACGTGCTACATACATGGTCCTGTTTTCAGCACCTGGACGTGCTACATACATGGTCCTGTTTTCAGCACCTGGACGTGCTACATACATGGTCCTGTTTTCAGCACCTGGACGTGCTACATACTTGGTCCTGTTTTCAGCACCTGGACGTGCTACATACATGGTCCTGTTTTCAGCACCTGGACGTGCTACATACATGGTCCTGTTTTCAGCACCTGGACGTGCTACATACATGGTCCTGTTTTCGAAATGGAAATTTAGA
>CM065720.1:127500-132500 GCA_033310375.1 Conus canariensis
GAGGTGTTGGTAAAGGAAAAAGTGAAGAACAAATGCAAATTCTGCAAGAATGATTTGGAATCGGTCTGTCCATGCTGCAGGTGTCCGGTGCATATCAAGAGTAGAGAGCAGAGCTGTTGATGGCCTGATTAAGACATGGCAGGTGTCTGTGTTGATGGCCTGATTAAGACATGGCAGGTGTCTGTGTTGATGGCCTGATTAAGACATGGCAGGTGTCTGTGTTGATGGCCTGATTAAGACATGGCAGGTGTCTGTGTTGATGGCCTGATTAAGACATGGCAGGTGTCTGTGGTGATGGCCTGATTAAGACATGGCAGGTGTCTGTGTTGATGGCCTGATTAAGACATGGCAGGTGTCTGTGGTGATGGCCTGATTAAGACATGGCAGGTGTCTGTGGTGATGGCCTGATTAAGACATGGCAGGTGTCTGTGTTGATGGCCTGATTAAGACATGGTAGGTGTCTGTGCCTGTGTTGATGGCCTGATTAAGACATGGCAGGTGTCTGTGTTGATGGCCTGATTAAGACATGGCAGGTGTCTGTGTTGATGGCCTGATTAAGACATGGCAGGTGGAGGTGTCTGTGTTGATGGCCTGATTAAGACATGGCAGGTGTCTGTGCCTGTGGTGATGGCCTGATTAAGACATGGCAGGTATCTGTGCCTGTGGTGATGGCCTGATTAAGACATGGCAGGTGTCTGTGCCTGTGGTGATGGCCAACACAAAGCTATGACATGGCAGGTGTCCAACACAAAGCTATGACATGGCAGGTGTCCAACACAAAGCTATGACATGGCAGGTGGCCAACACAAAGCTATGACATGGCAGCTGTCTGTGCCTGTGGTGATGGCCAACACAAAGCTGTGACATGGCAGGTGGCCAACACAAAGCTATGACATGGCAGCTGTCTGTGCCTGTGATGATGGCCAATACAAAGCTATGACATGGCAGGTGTCCAACACAAAGCTGTGACATGGCAGGTGTCCAACACAAAGCTATGACATGGCAGGTGTCCAACACAAAGCTATGACATGGCAGGTGGCCAACACAAAGCTATGACATGGCAGCTGTCTGTGCCTGTGATGACGGCCAACACAAAGCTATGACATGGCAGGTGTTCCAACACAAAGCTATGACATGGCAGGTGGCCAACACAAAGCTATGACATGGCAGCTGCCTGTGCCTGTGGTGATGGCCAACACAAAGCTGTGAGGACAAACAAACCAGTGGAGGGCGCAGATGGGAATCGAGGTGAAGGGGTGGTGGGCATGGCGCGGGTGAATGGGATGGGGTGGGAGGGGATGGGGTGGGAGGGGATGAGGTGGGAGGGGATGGGGGTGGGTGGGGGGTGGGAAGTGTGTAGATGGCTGAAAGACTGAGCAAAGTGGCAGAAACGATGGGCACTGAAGAAGTAATAGATCAAAATACTCTGAGTTGAGTCAACGAATTGGTGCTGGTAGACTCTACAACACTTCAATAGCGGAATAAACCTGGCTAGACATGTAACATGTTTCAGAACTTTTCTCATTTCTGTTTTTATCATCAATGAAAGAAACATAACTCTGGCAACCTAATGCTCGTCACCGAATAGCAACAGCAGGGACTTCCAACTTTCACGTGGAGAGATTAGCGGTGGAGACAGTCATCGTGGGCCACATGGGAGTCACCTGATGCCAAACATACACACTTCACGGCAAGCTCAATGAGGACCTTGTTCTGAAATGCTCCCCGGATTTGACTTTTGAGTTTTTGAAAAAAAATCAATGTTCTGAAAGAAATCAATGTCCTGAAAGAAATCAATGTTCTGAAAGAAATCAATGTTAGAAATCAATGTTCTGAAAGAAATCAATGTTAGAAATCAATGTTCTGAAAGAAATCAATGTTCTGAAAGAAATCAATGTTCTGAAAGAAATCAATGTTCTTAAAAGAAAATGTTGCTTGAGTATGACAGACTCTTTTTCCAGGTCTTTTAATGTAAACAAATGACTAGTATTACGTTTTAACTTTGCATTTTAGTTCTCTCACTTTGTTTGTTTGTTTTTTTGTTGTTGTTGTTGTTGTTTGTTGTTGTTGTTGTTGTTGTTGTTTTTAGTGTTTCAGCCCTAATATGGTCTTTGTGGGCTTTAAAGCAACATGACTTGATTTGTGAGCCACATTGGTCCAGTTCCAATCTGTATTATTCAGTGACTGCGTTGTGAGCCACATTGGGCCAGTTCCAATCTGTATTATTCAGTGACTGCGTTGTGAGCCACATTGGTCCAGTTCCAATCTGTATTATTCAGTGACTGCGTTGTGAGTCACATTGGTCCAGTTCCAATCTGTATTATTCAGTGACTGCGTTGTGAGTCACTTTGGTCCAGTTCCAATCTGTATTATTCAGTGACTGCGTTGTGAGCCACATTGTTCCAGTTCCAATCTGTATTATTCAGTGACTGCGTTGTGAGTCACATTGGTCCAGTTCCAATCTGTATTATTCAGTGACTGCGTTGTGAGCCACATTGGGCCAGTTCCAATCTGTATTATTCAGTGACTGCATTGTGAGCCACATTGTTCAAGTTCCAATCTGTATTATTCAGTGACTGCGTTGTGAGTCACTTTGGTCCAGTTCCAATCTGTATTATTCAGTGACTGCGTTGTGAGCCACATTGGTCCAGTTCCAATCTGTATTATTCAGTGACTGCGTTGTGAGCCACATTGGTCCAGTTCCAATCTGTATTATTCAGTGACTGCGTTGTGAGCCACATTGGGCCAGTTCCAATCTGTATTATTCAGTGACTGCGTTGTGAGCCACATTGGGCCAGTTCCAATCTGTATTATTCAGTGACTGCGTTGTGAGCCACATTGGTCCAGTTCCAATCTGTATTATTCAGTGACTGCGTTGTGAGCCACATTGGTCCAGTTCCAATCTGTATTATTCAGTGACTGCGTTGTGAGCCACATTGGTCCAGTTCCAATCTGTATTATTCAGTGACTGCGTTGTGAGCCACATTGGTCCAGTTCCAATCTGTATTATTCAGTGACTGCGTTGTGAGTCACTTTGGTCCAGTTCCAATCTGTATTATTCAGTGACTGCGTTGTGAGCCACATTGGGCCAGTGCCAATCTGTATTATTCAGTGACTGCGTTGTGAGCCACATTGGGCCAGTTCCAATCTGTATTATTCAGTGACTGCGTTGTGAGCCACATTGGTCCAGTTCCAGTCTGCATTATTCAGTGACTGCGTTTGCGCCATATATACAACATGGGGCTATACTCATGACACAGGAGTTAAGAGATTGATCGCAAAAAACAAATTCTGTAGAGGTCACCCAGATGAGTAGATTTTGATGATACAAAAAGATCTGAGTGCTGCCGTCCCTCCCAGGTCAAGCGGGTCCACTAACCTTTTGCCCTGTATTTCCCGGGGCTGTTTGTCAATCATATTGCAGTCATGATAGATATACTATGTCTCAATAGTCTGCTCGATTGTTATATCTTCTTGTCAGACGAACCTGCATGCCCCCTCTGCCATGGAAAACAAACAGTGGAGCATGCCCTAAGCTCATGTAAAGTAGCCCTGGCTCAAGGAAGGTACACATGGAGGCACAACCAAGTGCTCAAAGAGATTGTACAAGTAGTCTGGGCTAGTACCAACACCACAAAAGGGAAAATCAGGACTCCAAAAGCACCCGCAACATTCTTCACGGCAGGAGGCAGCAAATCAATCATGGCCAAGAACAACAGTGCCACTCGACCAGCCGCCGTGGCGAAGTGGTTAGCGTCGCGGACTCCCGGCTGGGAGGTCGTGGGTTCGAATCCCATCAGAGTCATGTGGGTTTTTCTGCCCCGACCGGCTCCTACCCAGAGCTGAGTTTGCTGCGGACTCATTTGGGAAGACTGGGACCACACAGTCGAGTTTCATCCACTTAATGGATGCGTTTTTGAGAGTGTTGCTCAAATTTCCTGACCAACACTGCAGGTGCCTGTATCTCTCGGGCCTGGTTGACGCCGGGATATATTATGAAAGGAAGCGTAGAGAACAGCCCTGTCATGTAGTCTCAGACCGAAATGGAAATCCGTAGCATCATCTTAATCATCCTCATTCTCATCGATCAGCATAAAAAAAAAAATGTCTCAAGTTCTGTGGCCCTTAATGCCCTGCTCTCATGGTGACCTCAATTTCGATGTCCTCTCCACGTCTGTGGCCTTGGTTTGATTCCGTCGGGGTTACCGGTATCGGCGAGTCCATGGGGGCTGTCGTTGGACGGACGTGGTGGCGCCCTCCGGAGGGAGAGCTCACTCACGCCGGCTCCGCGACTAAGCAATTATTGTCGTCAGTAGGGGGCTTAGTAGGTGGTGTCCTGCGTATGTTAGATCAGAACAGGTGCCACTGAACACCACCGAAGTGACTCGGCAGCAGTGCAGTGTCTCCTCCGGTGGGTTGCCTCTTGACGACGTGACATTGACTGCTCCCTGTGGATTGCCGGTGCCGGGGCTGCGGCGGGACCGACCGGGCTGTGGCTGTGGACGGGGTGTCGGAATGAGCGGCGTGGGTGCACTGCCTCTGAGGTGGCGCAGAGGTTGGGACAGCAAAAAAAAAACAAAAAACAACAACAACCAGTGCCGCTCGGAACATGCAGGCAGAGTCTGCTGGATGGGGCAGGTGACTGGGAGTGCACTGCAGACCTCCCAGAATGGAAGAGTCACCCAGAGATCATCCGCAACAGTGGCATGAGACCAGACATAGTAGTCCACTCTCAGTCAACCAAGCAGCTGATCATGATCGAGCTCACGGTGCCATATGAGAACAGAATGGAGGCAGCTCAAATCTACAAGACTGAAAAGTATGCTGATCTGGCAAACAGCCTGAGGAGAGAAGGCTATCAGGTCAAAGTCCTCACTGCAGAAATTGGAGCTAGGGTGGTTGTAGGAACGTCTGCATACAGCCTCATGAAACAGCTCTCAGTTGCAGGGAGGGAAAAAACCAGAGCCCTGAAAGCAATGGCAGAAGCGGCAGAGAGGTGT
>CM065720.1:135000-152500 GCA_033310375.1 Conus canariensis
CCTCATCGGCGCAGCTGGTCCGCGAGGCGCTAAAGGCGGCACAGGACTTCAGGTGAGAAGAAGGTTGGGAGACATCTGCTGGGAAGAGGGTGGGGTGGGGGGAGGGCTTGCAGAAGAGGGGTAAGGGAGAGTAATGGGACATGTTGTGAAAAGCAGAAGGTTGGGAGACATCTGCTGGGAAGAGGGTGGGGTGGGGGGAGGGGCTTGCAGAAGAGGGGTAAGGGAGAGTAATGGGACATGTTGTGAAAAGCAGAAGGTTGGGAGACATCTGCTGGGAAGAGGGTGGGGTGGGGGGAGGGGCTTGCAGAAGAGGGGTAAGGGAGAGTAATGGGACATGTTGTGAAAAGCGGGGTCAAGAAGGCAGGTTTCGCAATTTGAACGATGAAAAAAAAAAGAAAGTAAAGAAAGAAAAACCGCCACCACACAACAACAAAAACAACAACAATAACAACAACAACAACAACAACAATAACACAAACAAAAACAACAACAATAACAACAACAACAACAACAATAACACAAACAACGACAACAATATCATTGTCTGGCAATGCAGTCCCGGAGGACTATGCTTGATGTGCCAAGTGAGGTTTCTCCTAGGGTTGTGAACAGCGCCTGGTGTGGCTGTTCAATCCAATTCTGGAGTGACAGTCTCTGTTGCAGTTGGTGCAGACGAAGCAGGACGACTGGGAAGAAGCAGAGGCTGCTCGCTGTTTGCGGCGTGCTCGTTTCTCTGCTGCCTGCTGGGTTCTCTCCTCCTCCGCCTGCACCATTTGACGCCAGCAGTCACGGTCGTCGGCAGCTGTTTCCCAGGCATCAGGGTCAATGTTGCACATTTTCATGTCGCGTTTGCACACATCCTTGAACCTGAGAGTGGGGCGTCCTGTGCGTCTGGTACCAGTGGCAAGTTGGCCGTAGAGTAGGCCCTTGGGAATACGCCCATCTTCCATGCGCCTTACGTGCCCAAGCCAGCGTAGACGTCTCTGGCGAACATGCTTGGGATTCCAGCCCTGGCCAGTGCCGGGTGATGCCCAGAATGCGTTTGAGGCAGCGCACGTGGAAGGTGTTCAGACGGTGTTCCTGCCTCGCATAGGTGGTCCATGTCTCGCTGCCGTACAGGAGAGTGCTGAGGACGCAGGCCTGATAGACACGCATCTTGGTATTCTCTGTGAGCTTCTTGTTGTCCCACACCCTTTTGGACAGCTTGGCCAAGGTTGCTGCGGCTTTTCCTATCCGCCGGTTGATCTCTATGTCAAGTGACAGGCTGGTAGAGATGGTCGACCCAAGGTACGTCAAGTCCTCAGTCACTTCCAGGGTGTAGTCGTTGATGCTGATAGAGGGTGCGTGGCTTGCATCCTGTGTGCTGACGTTGGTCTTCTTCAGACTGATCGTGAGTCCAAATTCTTTACATGCATCAGCGAACCTGTCCATGAGTCTCTAGGGCCTCTTCAGTGTGTGAGGCAAGCGCTGCATCGTCAGCAAAGAGCATCTCTCTGGTGAGGACCTGGGACACCTTGGTTTTGGCTCTCAAGCGGGCGAGGTTGAACAGCTTTCCATCAGAGCGTGTGTGCAGGTAGATTCCATCTTGCGATGAGCTGAAGGCGTACTTCAGAAGCATGGAGAAAAAGATGCCGAAAAGTGTCGGCGCGAGCACACAGCCCTGTTTTACTCCGCTTGTGATGGAGAAGGGTTCTGAGCAAGACCCGTCGTACATAACTGTGATCTTCATGTCCTCGTGGAAGGAAACCACCATGCTGCGCAGCTGAGGACAGCCGATCTTCTCCAGGAGACGGAAGAGGCCTTTTCTGCTAACAAGGTCGAAAGCCTTCGTTAGATCGATGAATGCTAGATGCAGTGGCACGCCCTGCTCTCTGCACTTCTCCTGAAGCTGGCGCACTGAGAAAACCATGTCAGCTGTTGACCGGCCTGCCTTGAAGCCGCACTGGGACTCTGGGTACACTCGAGCAGCCAGTGTCTTGAGCCTGGTGTGGAGAATGCGAGCGAATACCTTCCCGACTATGCTCAGGAGGCATATCCCTCTGTAGTTGTTGCAGTCGCTGCGGTCGCCTTTGTTCTTATAGAGAGTCACAATGGAGGCATCACGTATGTCTTGGGGGACTGCACCCTCCCTCCAGCACAGACAAAGCAGGTCGTACAGGGGCTGCAGCAACGCTGACTTCCCACACTTGATTACTTCAGGTGGAATGCCGTCACTTCCTGGTGCTTTTCCACTGGGGAGCATGTCGATGGCTTTGCCGAGTTCCTCAAGCGTGGACACCTGGTCCAGTTCTTCCATCACAGGCAAGTCGTCGATGGCATCAAGGGCAGCGTCAGTGACTACTGTTTCCCTGGAGTAGAGCTCTGAGTAGTGTTCGACCCATCGCTTCATCTGTTGATCACGGTCAGTGATTGTCGCGCCTGTTGAAGACTTCAGAGGAGCAGTTTTCTTCACTACTGGTCCAACTGCCTTCTTGATCCCATCAAACATACCACGAACGTTTCCGCAGTCGGCTGAACGCTGGATGTCCTCGCACAGTTGCAGCCAGTAGTCACTGGCACATCGTCTTGCGACCCTCTGTGCGTTGCTCCGTGCAGTTCGTAATGCTGCGAGCGTCTTCTCACTGGGGGATTTCTTGTATGCCAGAAGAGCGTTACGCTTGGCTTCAATGACCGGCTCCATTTCAGAGAGGTTGGCATCAAACCAGTCCTGGTTCTTCCTTACTCTCTTGCCAAAGGCTGAGATGGCGGCATCGTAGACAGCATCTCTGATGGTGTTCCACTTTGCTGTGGCATCCTGCTCTGGCAAGTCTTGGAGTGTCTCTTCGACGGCAGCTACAAATTCCTGTCTGCGATCAGGGTCTCCTGTTCTTGCAACGTTGATGCGGGGATGACCTTTTGCTTTGGAGCGGTGCAACTTGCGTGGCTGTATCCTCACTTTGCTGCACACGAGGGCGTGATCAGTGTCGCAGTCGGCGCTGTGGTAGCTTCTGGTTGCCAGGACAGTGTTCACAGCTGAGCGTCTCGTGACCACAAGGTCCAGTTGGTGCCAGCGATGAGACCTTGGGTGTTTCCAGGACACTTTGTGTTGGGGCTTGGACTGGAAGAAGGTGTTGGTGACGCAAAGGCTGTGGTATGAGCACAGCTCCAGCAACCTCTGTCCATTGTCGTTCAACTTTCCGACCCCGTGGTGACCGATGCAAGATGGCCACGACTGGTGAGCAGATCCAACCCGGGCGTTGAAGTCGCCAAGAAGGAACAGCGGCTCCAATTTCGGTACCCTGCCAACCTGGGTGTCAAGCTCACTGTAGAAATGGGTCCTTGATGTCTTCTGAACTACTCAGAGTAGGAGCATAAATGCTGAAGATGTTGACAAATCCTGCAGCTGTAGCCAAGCGGATTGACACGATACGATCTGTGCCACCTGTTGGGGGTTCCACTGATGCCAGAAGGCTGTTCTTTACTGCAAAGCCAACTCCATGTATTCGTGGTTCATTGGGTTCTTTCCCTTTCCAGAAAAACGTGTAGTTTTCTTCCCTGAGAGAGCCATTAGAGGGTAGCCTGGTTTCTTGGAGGGCCGCAATGCTCACGTTCAGTCTTGTAAGCTCCCTGTCTATGATAGCAGTCTTCCTGGAGTCTTTTACCTGTGCAAGGTCGTCTGAGATTCCTGGACACATGGTTCTCACATTCCAGCTTGCAAAACGAAATGCTGGAAACTTCTTTGATTTTCTTGAATTGCCTGGTGCGATGTTTCCGTCTGCTTGTCATGCCTAAACATTTGAGCTCCAAGCACCCATTGAAGCAGCAGACATTGGTGAGTCAGCACCGTACTGGCTGGGGATTGCCCAGCCTGAGGCGGGCAGTAGCTGACCAGTGGGACACGATGATCCCTCTCATCGTCGGAGACAACCCGTGGCGTCTTACTCTACGCCAATCGAGTGTGGACTTATAACCCGTAACTGCTGTCTCCCGTGTTGGTTCTTTGCTGAAGCAGTGAAGCTGGAGTGACCTCTCCAGGGCGCAAGCCTGGGCGAGAAATACGGAGATGCTGTGTTGCTCATGCATCAGTATCCCCCTCTCGGCCTCGCCAGTGGGCTCCAAAGGAGTGCGGGGCACAATGTTTGGCACTGGTCTGGCTGCAGGAGCTGCCGGAAAGAAGTCAGAAGCGGATGTTCAACCGCCTTAGGGGCTCCACTCCGGATTTTCTCTCTGGGTTTACTCCCATAGCCTTTCCTTCTCCCGAGGGTGTCCACAAGGCAGCGGAGCCATCATCCAATGGCCGGGTTACGGATGCTGGATACTGGAGCGTCCATGGACCCAGGGTCTTCGCGCTCCCAGTCTGTCCAGCGCTCCTAGGTACTTCGTGGGTTTAGCATCAGACTTGTTCCTTGTCCTAGATGAGTGGCCTGCCAAGGCTGCCGGGTCCCATCCACCCGGGTTTTGGAATAAGAGATTTCCTTCTCCTAGGCAGATTCGCAGCCAGGGTTGCAGGCTCCGCCCGCCCGCCCAGTTATACCGCCGGGTACTCGGTCGCGCCAAGACACAGCAAGCTTTGTGGAAACAGGGACGCCACGGGAAGGCGTTGCTGTGGGCATTGTAATGTAGGAGAGGCCATTGCAATAGCCTTACAGCCTGGCAAACCAGACTGTGGCTACACGGCGATCACTACACCTGGAAAGGAGGGGTGATCGAGTTGCACATCACATTCCTCTAGTGAGCGGGACGTCCGGCACCAGACCTTACGATCCCCAACGACAACAATAACAACAAAAACAACAACAATAACAACAACAACAACAACAACGACGACGACGACGACAACGACAACAGTAACAACAACAAAAAACAACAACAACAACAACGACAACGACAACAGTAACAACAACAAAAACAACAATAATAACAACAACAACAATAACACCGACAAAGACAGCAAGAGGAAGGTAATGGTCTGTAATAAGCGGGAGGACAGGGGAAAGGGGCTGGAGCGTATCAATTACAGCACATCTTGAGAAAACGATGACCAGGAAGGCTAGGGAGGGCCAGGAATGAGATGTGTGTGTGCGTGCGTGCGTGCGTGCGTGCGTGCGTGCGTGCATGCGTGCGTGCGTGCGTGCGTGCGTGCGTGCGCGCGCGCGCGCGCGCGTGTATGTGTGTGTGTGTGTGTGTGTGTGTGTGTGTGTGTGTGTGTGTGTGTGTGAAGCACGGGAAGCTGAGATGTTGGGTGATAACGGGGGAAGAGGGGATCAAACTGTACAGTGACAGACAGTGATGACCCGGCACAGTGTCAAACTGTACAGTGACAGACAGTGATGACCCGGCACAGTGTCAAACTGTACAGTGACAGACAGTGATGACCCGGCACAGTGTCAAACTGTACAGTGACAGACAGTGATGACCCGGCACAGTGTCAAACTGTACAGTGACAGACAGTGATGACCCGGCACAGTGTCAAACTGTACAGTGACAGACAGTGATGACCCGGCACAGTGTCAAACTGTACAGTGACAGACAGTGATGACCGGCACAGTGTCAAACTGTACAGTGACAGACAGTGATGACCCGGCACAGTGTCAAACTGTACAGTGACAGACAGTGATGACCCGGCACAGTGTCAAACTGTACAGTGACAGACAGTGATGACCCGGCACAGTGTCAAACTGTACAGTGACAGACAGTGATGACCCGGCACAGTGTCAAACTGTACAGTGACAGACAGTGATGACCCGGCACAGTGTCAAACTGCACAGTGACAGACAGTGATGACCCGGCACAGTGTCAAACTGTACAGTGACAGACAGTGATGACCCGGCACAGTGTCAAACTGCACAGTGACAGACAGTGATGACCCGGCACAGTGTCAAACTGTACAGTGACAGACAGTGATGACCCGGCACAGTGTCAAACTGTACAGTGACAGACAGTGATGACCCGGCACAGTGTCAAACTGTACAGTGACAGACAGTGATGACCCGGCACAGTGTCAAACTGTACAGTGACAGACAGTGATGACCCGGCACAGTGTCAAACTGTACAGTGACAGACAGTGATGACCCGGCACAGTGTCAAACTGTACAGTGACAGACAGTGATGACCCGGCACAGTGTCAAACTGTACAGTGACAGACAGTGATGACCCGGCACAGTGTCAAACTGCACAGTGATAGACAGTGATGACCCGGCACAGTGTCAAACTGTACAGTGACAGACAGTGATGACCCGGCACAGTGTCAAACTGTACAGTGACAGACAGTGATGACCCGGCACAGTGTCAAACTGTACAGTGACAGACAGTGATGACCCGGCACAGTGTCAAACTGTACAGTGACAGACAGTGATGACCCGGCACAGTGTCAAACTGTACAGTGACAGACAGTGATGACCCGGCACAGTGTCAAACTGTACAGTGACAGACAGTGATGACCCGGCACAGTGTCAAACTGTACAGTGACAGACAGTGGTGACCGGCACAGTGTCAAACTGTACAGTGACAGACAGTGATGACCCGGCACAGTGTCAAACTGTACAGTGACAGACAGTGATGACCCGGCACAGTGTCAAACTCTACAGTGACAGACAGTGATGACCCGGCACAGTGTCAAACTCTACAGTGACAGACAGTGATGACCCGGCACAGTGTCAAACTCTACAGTGACAGACAGTGATGACCCGGTGTCGTATAATATCTGGGAACTGTGATATCTAGGAACTTTGTGAAAATCATGCCAAGAAATTAATTTAAAAAAGTGACAAGAAAGCCAAAGATCTCAATTGCACCTAAATAAATTGTTTCTCGAAATTCCATTCTTTTTTCAACTTCTTTCTGCCCTTCTGAGCTCTGAAAGACCATGTTCCCAGATATTACGGGCCTTCCCAGATATCACAGTACATTTTGGGAAACGTTCCCAGATTTCACGCAACACCGGCACAGTGTCAAACTCTACAGACGGTGATGACCCCGGCACAGTCAAACTCTACAGACAGTGATGACCGGCACAGTGTCAAACTCTACAGACGGTGATGACCCGGCACAGTGTCAAACTCTACAGACGGTGATGACCCGGCACAGTGTCAAACTGTACAGACAGTGATGACCCGGCACAGTGTTAAACTCTACAGACGGTGATGACCCGGCACAGTGTCAAACTCTACAGACGGTGATGACCCGGCACAGTGTCAAACTCTACAGACGGTGATGACCCGGCACAGTGTCAAACTCTACAGACAGTGATGTCCGAGCACAGTGTCAAACTCTACAGACAGTGATGACCGAGCACAGTGTCAAACTCTACATACAGTGATGACCTGGCGCAGTATTAAACTCTACAGACAGTGATGACCGAGCACAGTGTCAAACTCTACAGACAGTGATGACCCAGCACAGTGTCAAACTCTACAGACAGTGATGACCCGGCACAGTGTTAAACTCTACAGTGACAGACGGTGATGACCCGGCACAGTGTCAAACTCTACAGACAGTGATGACCTGAAACAGTGTTAAACTCTACAGACAGTGATGACCTGGCACAGTGTTAAACTCTACAGATGGTGATGACCCGGCACAGTGTCAAACTCTACAGACGGTGATGACCGGCACAGTGTCAAACTCTACAGACAGTGATGACCGAGCACAGTGTCAAATTCTACAGACAGTGATGACCGGCACAGTGTCAAACTCTACAGACAGTGATGACCCGGCACAGTGTTAAACTCTACAGACAGTGATTACCTGGCACAGTGTTAAACTCTACAGACGGTGATGACCTGGCACAGGTCAAACTCTACAGACGGTGATGACCCGGCACAGTGTCAAACTCTACAGACAGTGATGACCTGGCACAGTGTTAAACTCTACAGACAGTGATGACCCGGCACAGTGTCAAACTCTACAGACGGTGATGACCGGCACAGTGTTAAACTCTACAGAAAGTGATGACCTGGCATAGTGTTAAACTCTACAGACAGTGATGACCGGCACAGATGTTAAACTCTACAGACAGTGATGACCGGCACAGTGTCAAACTCTACAGACAGTGATGACCGGCACAGTGTCAAACTCTACAGACGGTGATGACCGGCACAGTGTCAAACTCTACAGACGGTGATGACCGAGCACAGTGTCAAACTCTACAGACAGTGATGACCGAGCACAGTGTCAAACTCTACAGACAGTGATGACCGAGTACAGTGTCAAACTCTACAGACAGTGATGACCTGGCACAGTGTCAAACTCTACAGACAGTGATGACCGGCCAGTGTCAAACTCTACAGACAGTAATGACCGGCACAGTGTCAAACTCTACAGACAGTGATGACCGAGCACAGTGTCAAACTCTACAGGTACAGACAGTGATGACCCGGCACAGTGTCAAACTCTACAGACAGTGATGACCCGGCGCAGTGTCAAACTCTACAGACAGTGATGACCCAGCACAGTGTCAAACTCTACAGACAGTGATGACCGGCACAGTGTCAAACTCTACAGTGACAGAGCAGTGAGACCGAGGCACAGTGTCAAACTCTACAGACAGTGATGACCGAGCACAGTGTCAAACTCTACAGACAGTGATGACCGAGCACAGTGTCAAACTCTACAGTGACAGATGTGATGACCGAGGACAGTGTCAAACTCTACAGACAGTGATACCGAGCACAGTGTCAAACTGTACAGTGACAGACAGTGATGACCGAGCACAGTGTCAAACTGTACAGTGACAGACAGTGATGACCCGGCCACAGTGTCAAACGTACAGTGACAGCATGATGACCGGCACAGTGTCAAACTGTACAGTGACAGACAGTGATGACCGGCACAGTGTCAAACTGTACATTGACAGACAGTATGACCCGGCACAGTGTCAAACTGTACAGTGACAGACAGTGATGACCGGCACAGTGTCAAACTGTACAGTGACAGACAGTGATGACCCGGCACAGTGTCAAACTGTACAGTGACAGACAGTGATGACCCGGCACAGTGTCAAACTGTACAGTGGACAGACAGTGATGACCCGGCACAGTGTCAAACTGTACAGTGACAGACAGTGATGACCCGGCACAGTGTCACAGTGTCAAACTGTACAGTGACAGACAGTGATGACCCGGCACAGTGTCAAACTGTACAGTGACAGACAGTGATGACCGGCACAGTGTCAAACTGTACAGTGACAGACAGTGATGACCCGGCACAGTGTCAAACTGTACAGTGACAGACAGTGATGACCGGCACAGTGTCAAATGTCAGTGACAGACAGTGATGACCGCACAGTGTCAACTCTACAGTGACAGACAGTGATGACCGAGCACAGTGTCAAACTCTACAGACAGTGATGACCGAGCACAGTGTCAAACTCTACAGTGACAGACAGTGATGACCGGCACAGTGTCAAACTCTACAGACAGTGATGACCGAGCACAGTGTCAAACTCTACAGACAGTGATGACCGAGCACAGTGTCAAACTCTACAGACAGTGATGACCGAGCACAGTGTCAAACTCTACAGACAGTGATGACCGAGCACAGTGTCAAACTCTACAGTGACAGACAGTGATGACCCGGCACAGTGAAGGTGGGGGAATGGGGGGTGGCGGTGGCGGTGGGGAAGGTATTGCGGAAGGGCCATTGGTTTTTATTTTTGTTGTTGGTATAGAAAGATTGAACTTTGAACGAAAAGAAGGGTGTCATTCCGGCAGGCTGGTTCGGCAGTTGAGGACAGTACGTCTCTGTTTCCGGGCGGACTGCTTCGGCAGTTGAGGACAGTACGTCTCTGTTTCCGGGCGGACTGCTTCGGCAGTTGAGGACAGTACGTCTCTGATTGCCGGCAGACTGGTTCGGCAGTTGAGGACAGTACGGCTCCGATTCCCGGCAGACTGGTTCAGCAGTTGAGGACAGTACGTCTCTGATTTCCGGCAGACTGGTTTGGCAGTTGAGGACAATACGTCTCTCATTCCCGACAGACTGGTTCGGCAGTTGAGGACAGTACGTCTCTGATTGCCGGCAGACTGGTTCGGCAGTTGAGGACAGTACGTCTCTGATTTCCGGCAGACTGGTTCGGCAGTTGAGGACAGTGCGTCTCTGATTTCCGGCAGACTGGTTTGGCAGTTGAGGACAGTACGTCTCTCATTCCCGACGGACTGGTTCGGCAGTTGAGGACAGTACGTCTCTGATTTCCGGCAGACTGGTTCGGCAGTTGAGGACAGTACGTCTCTGATTGCCGGCAGACTGGTTTGGCAGTTGAGGACAATACGTCTCTCATTCCCGACAGACTGGTTCGGCAGTTGAGGACGGTACGTCTCTGATTTCCGGCAGACTGGTTCGGCAGTTGAGGACAGTGCGTCTCTGATTTCCGGCAGACTGGTTTGGCAGTTGAGGACAGTACGTCTCTCATTCCCGACGGACTGGTTCGGCAGTTGAGGACAGTACGTCTCTGATTTCCGGCAGACTGGTTCGGCAGTTGAGGACAGTACGTCTCTCATTCCCGACAGACTGGTTCAGCAGTTGAGGACAGTACGTCTCTCATTCCCGACAGTTGAGGACAGTACGTCTCTGATTTCCGGCAGACTGGTTCGGCAGTTGAGGACAGTACGTCTCTGATTGCCGGCAGACTGGTTCGGCAGTTGAGGACAGTGCGTCTCTGATTGCCGGCAGACTGGTTCGGCAGTTGAGGACAGTACGTCTCTGATTTCCGGCAGACTGGTTCGGCAGTTGAGGACAGTACGTCTCTGATTTCCGGCAGACTGCTTCGGCAGTTGAGGACAGTACGTCTCTCATTCCCGACAGACTGGTTCGGCAGTTGAGGACAGTACGTCTCTGATTTCCGGCAGACTGGTTCGGCAGTTGAGGACAGTGCGTCTCTGATTTCCGGCAGACTGGTTTGGCAGTTGAGGACAGTACGTCTCTCATTCCCGACGGACTGGTTCGGCAGTTGAGGACAGTACGTCTCTGATTTCCGGCAGACTGGTTCGGCAGTTGAGGACAGTACGTCTCTCATTCCCGACAGACTGGTTCAGCAGTTGAGGACAGTACGTTTCTGATTTCCGGCAGACTGCTTCGGCAGTTGAGGACAGTACGTCTCTCATTCCCGACAGTTGAGGACAGTACGTCTCTGATTTCCGGCAGACTGGTTCGGCAGTTGAGGACAGTACGTCTCTGATTTCCGGCAGACTGGTTCGGTAGTTGAGGACAGTACGTCTCTGATTGCCGGCAGACTGGTTCGGCAGTTGAGGACAGTACGTCTCTGATTGCCGGCAGACTGGTTCGGTAGTTGAGGACAGTACGTCTCTGATTGCCGGCAGACTGGTTCGGCAGTTGAGGACAGTACGTCTCTGATTTCCGGCAGACTGGTTCGGTAGTTGAGGACAGTACGTCTCTGATTGCCGACAGACTGGTTCGGCAGTTGAGGACAGTACGTCTCTCATTCCCGGCAGTTGAGGACAGTACGTCTCTGATTTCCGGCAGACTGGTTCGGCAGTTGAGGACAGTGCCTCTCTGGGTCCCACTGCCACCTTCGGCTGTATCTGTTTCTTCGTGGTCTTGTTTCAAGGGGAATTCACTTGTTTCAAGGGGAATTCACACAATAATTCACATAAAACATTCGCGATAAGTACGTTCGACTGGGGCAAAAAAAAAAAAAAAGCAACGAGGACACCAGTATTTCTTCTATGTGAATTGTTTGACGCAAAAATAAACGTGTGTTCTTTATAACGTTACATGTTCGGAACAAACTAGGAACCACAATCTAAATATGTAAGCCGTCTGATATTGTATGTGCCATATAGTTTTTAATTCATTTTAGGAAGTTCAAACAAACAAAAATTCACAAGTCAGACAAACAGCACAGTAAGTCAGCAACACAACAATGTCAAATACATGTACATTATCAGCAACACAACAATGTCAAATACATGTACATTATCAGCAACACAACAATGTCAAATACATGTACATTATCAGCAACACAACAATGTCAAATACATGTACATTATCAGCAACACAACAATGTCAAATACATGTACGTTATCAGCATCACAACAATGTCAAATACATGTACGTTATCAGCATCACAACAATGTCAAATACATGTACGTTATCAGCATCACAACAATGTCAAATGCATGTACGTTATCAGCATCACAACAATGTCAAATACATGTACATTATCAGCAACACAACAATGTCAAATACATGTACATTATCAGCAACACAACAATGTCAAATACATGTACGTTATCAGCATCACAACAATGTCAAATACATGTACATTATCAGCAACACAACAATGTCAAATACATGTACATTATCAGCAACACAACAATGTCAAATACATGTACATTATCAGCAACACAACAATGTCAAATGCATGTACATTATCAGCAACACAACAATGTCAAATACATGTACGTTATCAGCAACACAACAATGTCAAATACATGTACATTATCAGCAACACAACAATGTCAAATACATGTACATTATCAGCAGCAGCAGTAGTAATAGTAGTAATAGTGGCAGTGATGGTAATAATGATGATTAGTAGTAGTAGTTAGTAGTAGTAGTAGTAGTAGTAGTAGTAGTAGCAGCAGCAATTGTAATAAACATACACACAAACACGTACATACGCGCGCGCGCGCGCGCGCGCGCGCGCGCACACACACACACACACACACACACACACACACACACACACACACACACACGAGAGAGAGAGAGAGAGAGAGAGAGAGAGAGAGAGAGAGAGAGAGAGAGAGAGAGAGAGAGAGAGAGAGAGAGGTTCCATAGCTGGATAACAAACCAAAACGCATTCCATTTCCTTCACTTCAGGCACATTCGGGATACCACACCCTTTTCTTGCTGTTACCTGTATATGAACCGATTTCAAAGAATTGTAGTGGAAAGACAAAGTCTGGCCCACACATTTCCGTACAGGTCCATACTGAAGATCCGGATCAAATGTCAGATCCTGGATCGTTCAGCAAGATTTATTTGTTCACGGGGTGCAATCCTCCGGTCCTAATCGACTATTGCCGACAATTACTTCCGCTGGTGTATAATTTTACTTCAGCTGGTGTATAATTTTACTTCCGCTGGTGTATAATTTTGTATGGCGGATTCATTGCTTTCCTGAATGCTCTCATAACTTCTTTGTTGGCTGACTTTTGTGTCACACTCTAAGGAAAATAAGATATCTAATTTTTATTTTATTTTATGAACATTGAAGGCTTTTCTGCGTCGTAGGGGACGACAGGAGAGACAGGAAGCAGCGGCCCCGTGGGGGACACAGGAGAGGCCGGACCGGCAGGAGCGGACGGAGCGAGAGGGGCCACAGGAGCTAAAGGGGACCCTGGTCTGAGGGGGAGCAAAGGGAGCAGGGGAGCAGCCGGCGTTATGGGACCCCAAGGTCCACGGGGGGACCCAGGAGCCGAGGGGGAGAGGGGAGACGTCGGGACACCCGGGGCTAAGGGACCCTTGCTGGAGGGAGGATGCGTGTGCATAGGTGAGGGGTTGAGTAGGAGAGGGAAGGGAGGTCTCTGGTCGCCCATCCTCTCTCCCCCCCCCCCCCCTCCTTAACATTTGACAGGAAAAGGGCAGCATTTCTAAAACAGTATGAACATAAACTACGTGAACATTGCACAGACACTATTCGTTCACCCATCGCAGGTATACCGTTTTACCGAATTTGCGATCTTCCCCTGTCAAACTCTCGGGTTGATAAGATGGCCCAGTCTACGCCATTGGAGCCGAAAATGAGGCTTTTGTGGGCTGGTTATTATTTATGGGTATATGAAGGAGGAGTGTAAGGGAAGGGGAAGGGAGGAGGTGCCACTATTTTTCTCTTTAAAATGCGTCTTGAATTGTTTGTCTGTTTCTTTCTTTCTTTCTTCCTTTCTTCCTCTCTTTGTTTCTTTGTTTGTTCCTTTATTTCTTTTTTTTCTGCAGCGTTTTAATTTCCTTCATAAATAGCCGGTGGCAGGATTATACTTCACATGACAGAACGATAGGATCATACTTCACATGACAGGACGATATGGTCAAAATAAACATGACAGGACGATAGGGGTCATACTTCACATGACAGGACGATAGGGTCATACTTCACATGACAGGACGATAGGGTCATACTTCACATGACAGGACGATAGGGTCATACTTCACATGACAGGACGATAGGATCATACTTCACATGACAGGACGATAGGGTCATACTTCACATGGCAGGACGATAGGGTCATACTTCACATGACAGGACGATATGGTCATACTGAACATGACAGGACGATAGGGTCATACTTCACATGACAGGACGATAGGGTCATACTTCACATGACAGGACGATAGGATCATACTTCACATGACAGGACGATATGGTCAAAATAAACATGACAGGACGATAGGGTCATACTTCACATGACAGGATGATAGGGTCATACTGAACATGACAGGACGATAGGGTCATACTTCACATGACAGGACGATAGGGTCATATTTGACATGACAGGACGATAGGGTCATACTGAACATGACAGGACGATAGGGTCATACTGAACATGACAGGACGATAGGGTCATACTTCACATGACAGGACGATAGGATCATACTTCACATGACAGGACGATAGGGTCATACTTCACATGACAGGACGATAGGGTCATACTTCACATGACAGGACGATATGGTCAAAATAAACATGACAGGACGATAGGGTCATACTGAACATGACAGGACGATAGGGTCATACTTCACATGACAGGACGATAGGGTCATACTGAACATGACAGGACGATAGGATCATACTTCAACATGACAGGACGATAGGGTCATACTTCACATGACAGGACGATAGGGTCATACTTCACATGACAGGACGATATGGTCAAAATAAACATGACAGGACGATAGGGTCATACTGAACATGACAGGACGATAGGGTCATACTTCACATGACAGGACGATAGGGTCATACTTCACATGACAGGACGATATGGTCAAAATAACACATGACAGGACGATAGGGTCATACTGAACATGACAGGACGATAGGGTCATACTTCACATGGCAGGACGATAGGGTCATACTTCACATGACAGGACGATATGGTCATACTGAACATGACAGGACGATAGGGTCATACTTCACATGACAGGACGATAGGGTCATACTTCACATGACAGGACGATAGGATCATACTTCACATGACAGGACGATATGGTCAAAATAAACATGACAGGACGATAGGGTCATACTTCACATGACAGGACGATAGGGTCATACTTCACATGACAGGACGATAGGGTCATACTGAACATGACAGGACGATAGGGTCATACTGAACATGACAGGACGATAGGGTCATACTGAACATGACAGGATGATAGGGTCATACTTCACATGACAGAACGATAGGGTCATACTTCACATGACAGGACGATAGGGTCATACTTCACATGACAGGACGATAGGGTCATACTGAACATGACAGGACGATAGGGTCATACTTCACATGACAGGACGATAGGGTCATATTTGACATGACAGGACGATAGGGTCATACTTCACATGACAGGACGATAGGGTCATACTGAACATGACAGGACGATAGGGTCATACTTCACATGACAGGACGATAGGGTCATATTTGACATGACAGGACGATAGGGTCATACTTCACATGACAGGACGATAGGGTCATACTGAACATGACAGGACGATAGGGTCATATTTGACATGACAGGACGATAGGGTCATATTTGACATGGCAAAACGAGGGGGTCATACTTCACATGACAGGACGATAGGATCATACTTCACATGGCAGGACGATAGGGCCATACTTCACATGACAGGACGATAGGGTCATATTTCACATGACAGGACGATGGGGTCATATTTCACATGACAGGACGATAGGGTCATATTTCACATGACAGGACGATAGGGTCACATTTCACATGACAGGACGATAGGGTCATATTTGACATGGCAAAACGAGGGGGTCATACTTCACATGACAGGACGATAGGGTCATACTGAACATGACAGGACGATAGGGTCAAAATGAACATGACAGGACGATAGGGTCGTGCTTCACATGACAGGACGAATTCATTTCATACTATGTATATAGGTGCAAAAATAGATTGAAGAACGGAGGGATGGATTGGTGAATGGACGTGTGGATAATGGACAGTGGATGGATGAACGACGGGTGGAGGAGTCGGTGAGAGGCAGGACAATGATGGCTGTTTGGACGGATGGACGGACGTGCGGGCGGACAGACGGATGGACAGACGTGCGGGCGGACAGACGGATGGACGGACGTGCGGGCGGACAGACGGATGGACGGACGTGCGGGCGGACAGACGGATGGACGGACGTGCGGGCGGACAGACGGATGGACGGACGTGCGGGCGGACAGACGGATGGACGGACGTGCGGGCGGACAGACGGATGGACAGACGTGCGGGCGGACAGACGGATGGACGGACGTGCGGGCGGACAGACGGATGGACGGACGTGCGGGCGGACAGACGGATGGACAGACGTGCGGGCGGACAGACGGATGGACGGACGTGCGGGCGGACAGACGGATGGATGGACGGATGATGGAAAGGCAGATAGCTAAAAGGATGGATGGTTGGAAGAATGGATAATTGGATGAAAGAAACCTACAGGCGGGTGAATGGAAGAAGGAAAGGATGGACAGATGGATGGCCCGCCATTCGGACGGATAGATGATGAACGGACAGATGAATACACACACGACAACGGAACGTAGTGTAATATGCCAACCAAAACAGAACAACACATCACAACAAATCACCCGCCATCTCCACCCCAAACCCCAGCATTTAACGCATCCCGCAGGCTGCATACCAAACATTAATGCGCCAAGGCCTTGCTTAAGGAGTCGAGTTTTACAGACTGGCGCAATAAGATTGTTTTGAGAATTGGTATTGTGTCTGAAAGTTAATTCTCCTCATTTCCTTCCATATGGTTATCGAGGTACAAGCCAGGGGCCGTAGTTACATGTCGTCGGTAAACTTACTTCTACAACGAGATGTCCTCCTGGGTACAAACCGTGTGGGTTCAGCGCAATCTACTTTCGTATCTATATTCTCTGGGTTTTTGTCTCGGTTTCTACCTACGAAGTGTCCAGAAATCAAAGGGTGAAGGTCAGATAAAAAGAGGGATTCCCTCCTTCTGCGCATGTCTAGAATAACCCCCAACCTTCTGCGCATGCCCACAAACAAGCTGACACAGACACACACAAAGACTAAAAAAGCAGCTGAACTAAAACAAGTTTGATAAAACTATTAAAAGGCCATAAACATGATGAAGTCACGCTCACACGCACACACACATACACACACTGACACAAAGTAACAGTGACACACAAAGGCACGAAGACTGATTTAGCCTACACACACACACACACACACACACACACACACACACACACACACACACACACACACACACACACCAAGAGCTAAGCCAGCTATCGTA
>CM065720.1:160000-202500 GCA_033310375.1 Conus canariensis
CAAATATGTAAGTGAACTGTTTCTCTGGCCTTCATACCTTTAAAGTCAAATCCTCAGAGTTCACTAATGCGGTATTGACTCGGTAAATGTCTGTGGTTTTCAGCATATCTTAACAACCCAAACTATTCAGTATAAACTAGGTCAGTGTACGTAGTAATACGTCCTCATATCCTAACACCCCAATCTATTCAGTATAAACCAGGTAAGTGTATGTAGTAATACGTCCTCTAACATTCCAATCTATTCAGTATAAACTAGGTAAGTGTACGTAGTAATACATCCTCTAACATTCTAATCTATTCAGTATAAACTAGGTCAGTGTACGTAGTAATACATCCTCTAACATACCAATCTATTCAGTATAAACTAGGCCAGTGTACGTAGTAATTCGTCCTCATATCCTAACACCCCAATCTATTCAGTATGAACTAGGTAAGTGTACGTAGTAATACATCATCTAACATTCCAATCTATTCAGTATAAACTAGGTAAGTGTATGTAGTAATACGTCCTCTAACATTCCAATCTATTCAGTATAAACAAGGTAAGTGTATGTAGTAATACATCATCTAACATTCCAATCTATTCAGTATAAACTAGGTAAGTGTATGTAGTAATACGTCCTCTAACATTCCAATCTATTCAGTATAAACTAGGTCAGTGTACGTAGTAATACGTCCTCTAACATCCCAATCTATTTAGTATAAACTAGGTAAGTGTACATAGTAAAAGGTCCTCTAGCGGTAAGTGTACATAGTAAAAGGTCCTCTAGCGGTAAGTGTACATAGTAATAGGTCCTCTAGCGGTCTTCCAAGCTAGTTCTCGTGGCCTTTTTTCATCTGGTCTCAAGGTTTCAGCAGACGTCTGCGTAGCATATATGGACTGCACATCAGTTTCAGTTTCATCAAGGTATCACTGCACATGGAACAGTCCATATACGCTGCATCACATCTGCTAAGTGGAACAGTCCATATACCCTGCATCACCTCTGATAAGTGGAACAGTCCATATACCCTGCATCACCTCTGCTAAGTGGAACAGTCCATATACCCTGCCCCACCTCTGCTAAGTGGAACAGTCCATATACCCTGCCCCACATCTGCTAAGTGGAACAGTCCATATACTCTGCATCACCTCTGCTGAGTGGAACAGTCCATATACTCTGCAGCACATCTGCTAAGTGGATCAGTCCATATACCCTGTCCCGCATCTGCTAAGTTTCGAGACCACAATGCACACGAATTGTAACTGACGGATAAAATAATTAATGACCAGAATAAGAAAATTTAAGAAGAGGGTCTCGTGGTAACGACTTTGCAGACGTCTGACCTGCGCATAAGCCCAGCGCGCTGGTCAGACCTTAAGTACCTACCTAACATTGTCTGTGTCGTTATTCTCATTGTATGTGTGTGTGGAGAATGTACACGTGTATGTGTATATTGTGTGTGTGCGTGGGTGGACCCACGAGTGTTGTGTGTGTGTGTGTGTGTGTGTGTGTGTGTGTGTGTGTGTGTGTGAAGACCTGATACTCGCTGATATATAAGGGAGAGTTTTCAGTTCACGGGTGACAACTGGATATCAGTCAGTTGTGCTGCATTTCTGCGTGTTTCCGTAAGTAAGTTTCCTTGCTCCAGGAGGTCATAGATATCATAATTATTTCTGTTTTTCAACGTAGACAATATTTATCAGCCAAAAATACAAATTATGACTTGAGCATAGTAATTTGTCTAAACAAAAGTTATGCTATGGCTGTTATTAAGTCGCGAGCAGAGTCAATGATTACAGTTATTTCTGGATTTCAGCACATAATAATTTGTTCACACAGTAATTATTCTATGAATATTAATAAGTCGTGAGCGGTGAAAACAGTGAACTATGACAGTTTTGCTGACTTTCAGCATTCTTCGCACTTGCAGTGCAGTTCGTTTTGGTCGATGATCCACGCAGTATGCACAAGAGTCAGAGAAACTTATTTTCTTGAGACCTAATCACCTGTTTTACTGAGACACAACTATCTACTTTCTTGAGTTAGTCACTGTTGATAATCTTTTATTACCACATCGGCCCAACGATTGGTAAAGAAAAATGAATGGAGCTATAAAATCAGTGGCAGTCACTCTTATCAGGTGAAAAGAGTCATTACTGCTTGTGGTGAGGAAAGTGCTGTTTGACAGTAAATTACAGAAATTACAGGAAGAAACTGATACATGTGTACTATTGACATTATGATGCGCTCATATCCCAAGGACCTCTGGGCTTGCTCTTTCTGGCAGGGCTGTCATTCACCTCCATTGTTGTTTTTCACACATGCTGAGATCGTATTGTCCTAGTTGAACCGAGCTTTCCTTCAATCCAAACTTCACATTTGTCAGTGGTGAGTTTTTTGTGGGAGTGATCATGATGCACATGCAAGGTATATGTCAGGACTACCCATGTTAAATCTGATTCCAGACATTTGCGTTCTGCATGTCAGATCGACCCATCCAGAGGGCTAAGTTCTGTACGAGATCGTATTATATGACCCAAATCCTCATATTGCTTTCTACTTGTCTTATCAACACATATATATTACATCATAGCTTGACCAAAAGGAAAGTACTTTGACCCAAATCCACTAGCTTTTTCCCCCACCAAGATCACTCTGAAAATACTGACTCAGTCTTAACCAAACTTCAGTGGAAAAAGAGAATATGCCTATGGATGATTTATTTTACAGTACTCACATGCTTTCATCAAGAAAAAGAGAATATGCCTATGGATGATTTATTTTACAGTACTCGCATGCTTTCATCAAGAAATCATTCCATCTCTAACTAGGGGTAATCAACGTATCTTACACACTTCAATGAAGAGGGATAAATTCAGCAGAGATGTCTTTGAAGAATTATTTTTCAAATCATTTTTTTATGCTGTCCTATATAAACAAAACATTAATAATAACACAATGAGACATGAAAGGGAACCTAGCAACAACAACAAATGAGATGTTTACACACGGACAGACTGGACAGTCTTCGGCTCAGTAAGTACATGTATACTGTTCCATGCACACATTTCCTTTTGCAATTGTGCATATAAACTCAAGATGAACGAAAGAAAACCGACGGCTCATGTGTCAGTCTTTTGATTTTAGGATGTGTCGATCTTTTAATGTTAGGATGTGTCAATGTTTTGATTTTAGGATGTGTCAATCTTTTGATGTTAGGATGTGTCAAGCTTTTGATGTTAGGATGTGTCAATCTTTTGATGTTAGGATGTGTCAATTTTTTATGTTAGGATGTGTCAGTCTTTTTAATTTTAGGATGTGTCAGTCTTTTGATTTTAGGATGCGGATCCGTGATGTGGATTTTGCCACCCCCAAAACAAACAAACCGGATCGGGATTCCATTCAGCAAGATTAAGGCCTTTTTTCCCCACCGAACATGACTACGGTGAAGTACCTGCCTACAATTGATGACTGACTATCCATGAAGCAATCGATGTTATGGGATATCAACCTTTCTAGAAGTAATCTATGTATATGGGATATCAAGCCTTTCTAGAAGTAATCTATATTTATGGGACATTAAGCCTTTCTAGAAGTAATCTATGTTTATTTAATATCAAGCGTTTCTAGAAGTAATCTATGTATATGGGATATTAAGCCTTTCTAAAAAATATTAACGCCGTCATTTTTGCATCGTCCACATCATGTTATAAAGAAAGAACAAGGAATGTAACTCTTATGATCCGTACCTATGATTATATCCCCTGGCGGAAGAAAAAAGTTTGCCTTAGTTTTCACACATTGCACTGACTTGCTTACAGAGTAAGAAGTGTAAAAGAAAAAGAAAAAAAAAAAAAAACGCCTACTCCCTTTCGTTCTCTCCCATGTCATAATAGACGCACTATTTTTCTTATATTTTGGAGCAGATCGAGGACACAAGGCGAACCCAAAGAATGGTCTGGTTTGGAAAAGGTCTGCAGTCACTGCCCTTGTAGTTTCTCGTGTTTTGAAATATATCATCTATCAATCCTATCTATAACAATTAATCATAATCATATCATATCATATCATATCATATCATATCAAATATCAATCATCTAATTTATCGTATCATATATTAATCCTATTATATCATATTATATCGTCTATCAATCCAATTATATCATATCATCTATCAATCCTATTATATCACATCATATCATCTATCAATCCTAATATATTATATCATATCATCTATCAATCCTATTATATCATATCAAATCATATATCAATCCATTTATATCATATCGTTTCATATATCTTATCATATCATCTATCAATCCTATTATATCATATATCATATTATATTATAACATATCATCAAATATCAATCTTATTATATCATATATATCATATCATATATCAATCCTTTTATATCATATCATATCAAATATCAGTCCTATCATATAATATCATATATCAATCCTATCCTATCCTATCATATCATATCAAATATCAATCCTATCATATATATATCAATCCTGTCATATCATATAATATCAAATATCAATCCTATCATATTATATCATATCATATATCAATCTTATCATATCATATCATGTATCAATCCTATCATATCATACCGTATCATATATCAATACTATTATATCATACACATCATATATCAATTATATCATATCGTATCATATCATGTCATATATCAATCCTATCATATTATATCATATCGTATATCAATCCTATCATATTATATCATGTCATATATCAATCCTCTCATATATAAAATGTCATATATCAATCATATCCTATTATATCATGTCATATATCAATCCTATCATATTATATCATATCATATATCAATCCTATCATATATCACATATATATCAATCCTATCGTATCATATCATATATCAGTCCTATCCTATCCTATCCTATATCAATCGTATTATATTATATCATATTATTTATCAATTACATCATATCGTATCATATCATATATCATATTATATATCATATATCAATCATATCCTATCATATATCAATCCTATTATATTACATATTATATATCAATTACATCATATCATATCATATATCAATCATTTCATATCATGTCATATCATGTCATATATCACATCATATATATCAATCCTATCCTGTCATATCATATCATGTCATATCACATCATATTATAATTCAAAACTGGCTGAAAAGTGCTCTAGTTTCATAAACTGAGGCATGGTTACGTTCGGTTGCAACATGGTGTAAGGCAGATGAATGAATTTGTCCGCACATATCAAAACAGGCTCACTCTTTGCAGACATCGCAGAGTTTTCACAGTAGGCCAACAACTAATTCAAACATCTACGCAGTTCCATTGTATGCGCTGCGGTCCGATACCGGTCTGTCCGACCTGATTCCTTATAGAGTCTGGTCTGTCTTTGACCATTCTGAAGTTGGCTGTTGGAAGATTACTGCATTCCTGGGAGTCAGGTGTTTGAACGGTCACTCTCCTTAAATGTTGGTCACATCGTTAACGACGAAGAATCGAACTTTTTTTCCCTTACATTTTTGCCTTTTACTTTTAAACAGTGAGGCCTCCATCCCTCTATTTGTTTCCCACTGTCATGATTTTTATTTTGGTCTGAAAGCAACTCGCACTGACTGTGCACTGCCTCTCTCTCTCTCTCTCTCTCTCTCTCTCTCTCTCTCTCTCTCCCCCCCCCCCCCTGTGTGTGTGTGTGTGTGTGTGTGTGTGTGTGTGTGTGTGTGTGTGAACAGATGGATATTCGTTGCTGATCCTTCGTGGAGTCAATCCACACAGTCAGTCTCTCTCTCTCTCTCTCTCTCTCTCTCTCTTCTCTGTCTCTGTCTCTGTCAATCCACACAGAGAACAGGTGGTTTCTGGTACACAAGAAGTGCAGTTGACTTTCAGCAGATCTTTCACAATCTTCACAGAGACATGTCGCTCACTCTTCTATGATCTCTCTGTCAGATTTCATTCTTAACCCTCCACAATTCGATTAGTTATAGCTGTCGTTTCTCTCCTCTCTCTCTCTCTCTCTCTCTCTCTCTCTCTCTCTCTCTCTCTCTCTCTCTCTCTCTCTCTCTCTCTCACCACACACACACACACACACATGTATATATACCGAGCTCGCGCGCGCGCGCGCG
Organism: Conus canariensis; assembly: GCA_033310375.1. NCBI lineage: Eukaryota > Metazoa > Mollusca > Gastropoda > Neogastropoda > Conidae > Conus > Conus canariensis. The sequence goes on from CM065720.1 coordinate 166,151, forward strand.
CGTTGAGCTGATATGAAACGGAAAATGCATATGCACGCGCGCACTCTCTCTCTCTCTCTCTCTCTCTCTCTCTCTCTCTCTCTCTTCTTCTGTCTCTCTCTCTCGTCTCTCTCTCTCTCTCTCTCTCTCTCTCTCTCTCTCTCTCTCATCAACCTCATAGTACATTCCTCCCCTTCCTCTCTCATCAATCTCTTAGAACTGTGTACCGAAATAAACCGCTAACAAATGAGGACACCAGCCAGACATAAAGAAAAACTCTGTGTGTGTGTGTGTGTGTGTGTGTGTGTGTGTGTGTGTGTGTGTGTGTTGTGCGTGCGTGCATGCGTGCTTGCGTGTATATGTGTGAGTGAGTGCGAGCGCGTACGCGTGTGCATATGTGTTTCTTGTATGATAGCTTTGACCCATTCTAGTTTGAGGAAGAACGAGTATGCAGGCATTTACTTCAAAAGTCTCACAGACCAGGTGGATCTGATAGCGGGCAAACGGCATACACTTAGCGAGCCATCGCCAGGTTATTGAAGCGCTCGGAGGCCTCCTGTTCACTCACTTCCAATGCTGATCAGTGCCACCATCTGTGCGTCCCTTTCACACATCTTAATCTGACCAATCTTAGCGCCTGTAGGGTTGGCTGTCTGCCGAAACCCTGAAATACGAACAGACCCAGGTGTCTTGTGTAAAACATCGAGGGCAAGTACGCATCACCGCACTCCTCCCTATGTGTGTAAGCAAATCAGGAATCCTGAACATTGCTCCTGCCATTGTGTGCAGTCTCACGTTCAAGTCACTGCGAAGAGGTATTTCCATTTATCCATTTTAAACAAGAGTAAGAGCATGATCGAACTGACTTCATTTTTACTAAAATCATGGCCGCAGAATAGTGTCATGCGCTTCAGTCCGGAGGGGTGCGCATGGTAAATGAGTGGACAACGTAAAACATTATTGTTAATCATTTAACATACTTGAGTCTTCTAGGGTTGAACTGTAGTGAAAAGGATTCTGTTCTTCATCAATTTGACCTGAGCGTCGCTCAAGGGTTTGTTGAAAAAAACGAGAGCATTGGCGGGAAAATTAGGGAGAGCATTGGCGGGAAAATTCGGGAGAGCACTGGCGGGAAAATTCGGGAGAGCATTGGTGGGAAAATTAGGAGAGCATTGGCGGGAAAATTAGGGAGAGCATTGGTGGGAAAATTAGGAGAGCATTGGCGGGAAAATTAGGGAGAGCATTGGTGGGAAAATTAGGAGAGCATTGGCGGGAAAATTAGGAGAGCATTGGTGGGAAAATTAGGAGAGCATTGGCGGGAAAATTAGGGAGAGCATTGGCGGGAAAATCGGAGGCGCAGAGAGAGAGCAGGGAGCCAGCAGCGCTTAATTAAAGAAAAAAAAAAAAAAGAAATGTTATTCTAAATCTTTTTAGACGCTCAGGTAAAATTAATCAACGACAGAACCCTTTTCACTACAGTTCAACCCTAGAAGACCCAAGTATAGTTAAATGATTAACAATAACGTTTTACGTTGCCCGTTCATTTACCATGCGCACCCCTCCCGACTGGGGCATATGACAAATGGGCTATGATATAGTTTGGAGTTTATTGAACACACATATTCGACTCATATTCTTCATTCATCTTATTACATTTAAAATCGCTACTTCGCAATGATTAGGGTGTTATTAATGAATTATGAACTGCTTCAATGTTTTAGCTAAAAATCTTGTTATGAATTATCATGTCATTGTTAAATGCATTATTAATTAAACTTTATTGAAAATCTATTATCGTCATTGTTGAACGTTTCAAAATACTGCCTAGGAAGGTCATTCTGGCTTAAGGTGTTTCCCACCGCCCCCCTCCCCCCCCCCCCCCCCAGTCTTCGTGCTTTGGGCCCTTTCATTCCTGATGCTCCTTCATGTCCTGATGCATTCCTTTCATGTCCTGATGCATTCCTTCATGTCCTGATGCATTCCTTTCATGTACTGATGCTTCCTTTCATGTCCTGATGCATTCCTTTCATGTTCTGATGCATTCCTTTCATGTACTGACTCATTCCTTCATGTCCTGATGCATTCCTTTCATGTTCTGATGCATTCCTTTCATGTACTGACTCATTCCTTTCATGTCCTGATGCATTCCTTTCATGTTCTGATGCATTCCTTTCATGTACTGACTCATTCCTTTCATGTCCTGATGCATTCCTTTCATGTTCTGATGCATTCCTTTCATGATGACTCATTCTTTCATGTCCTGATGCATTCCTTTCATGTTCTGATGCATTCCTTTCATGTACTGACTCATTCCTTTCATGTCCTGTTGCATTCCTTTCATGCACTGATTCATTCTTTTCTCATGAGAAGCCTCTAATTTTGACCACAAACTTAACAGAAGAATTACTGTACTGCTGAACAAAATGGACAACTAAATTAACAGACACAACACGACGCGTTTCGGCCTCTTTGGTCTTTTCCAGGCAAGACTAAAACATTGAAGACAATGAAAACGAAGAACGAGCTATCACTTACCTTCTGAAGAAGCTGGCAGGAACAACATGGGGCGCAGACAACACGACCCTCAGGAGACTGTACACTGGTAGAATCAAGCCAGTGCTGGAGTATGGCATGACTGCATGGGGCACTACGGCCAAATCCAACTTCGAAAGGGTCAGCAAGGTTCAGAATCAAGCTACCCGTATCATCACAGGGGCCATGAAGTCTACGCCAATTCAGGAGTTTGATACCATCACAGAGCTCCAGCCCCTTGAGGACCGCAGAGACGCCAAACTCCTGACCCAGGCTGCCAAGTTCAAGAGGTTACAAGGCCACCCCATGAAAGACAGACTGTCCCAGCCAACAAAAGGACGGCTGAAGAGAGGGAGCTTCATACACCAGAGCAGGATCCTAGAACGGCAACATCAAGATATCCTTGACCATGGCCCCAAAGTGATACCCCGGTGTCTTGCCGTCCCTCCCTGGAGCGAGGGAACCCCTCCCTCATCCAGTGCAGCATCCCTGGTGTTGGCCCCAAAGATTCCCAAAACGGCCCTGAAAGACAGTCCCTCACCCTCGAACACCTCCACACCCAGTTCCCCAAAGAGTTCTGGACTCATGTCTACACCGACGGCTCTGCAGCAGTTGCCATTTGAAACGGAGGGGCAGGAGTGTATGTTCAGTATCCAGAAGGCAGAGAAGAAAAGATCTGCCTCGCTACCGGCCTGTACTCTACCAACTACAGAGCCGAAGCAGAAGCCCTGAAAACAGCAGCAGCCCACATCGAGGTCAGCCCCTATGCCAGCCACAACGTTGTCTTCCTGACCGACGCCCTGTCCATCTTGCAGGCCCTTCAGTCCAACAGAGATCCAGAACTCAATGATCTGTCCTCCTCTCTCGCCTCCCTCTGCACAAGTCACACAGTCACCCTGCAGTGAATTCCCTCCCACTTCCCTCCCATTGCTTGGCAATGAGACTGCTGACTCCCTGGCAAAGGAAGGCACTACGAAGGAGCAGATGGACAGATCTACCAGCTATTCTGAATCCAGGACCATCATTAAGGCCAAGCGGCAAAACAAATGGAAGCAGCAACATCCACGCCACAACAGAGCAGACCCGTACTGCCTGCTGACTCGTCGAGAGCAGGTAGCCATTTTCAGGCTCAGGACAGGCCACAATCGCCTGAAACATCACCTATTTACTAAACTCCGCATCGGCAACACAGAGCAGTGCCCCTGCAGAACAGGCAGTCAGACAACAGAACATCTGCTGCAGACCTGCCCGCTCCACCAAGCGCTCCGAGAGAAAACCTGGCCCGACCCAATCCCAGTGGCCTGGAAGCTTTACAGAGGACTGGAGGACCTGCGACGTACTGCCACGTTTGTCGAGGAGACGGGGGAATCCATCTGACAAATGACGAACGAGACAACTTACCTCCTCAAATTGGCCGCAAAATGGATGTGAACACACATACAATGATAACAGTGGCACAGCCAATGTCAGTAGGCACTCAAGGTCTGACCAGCAGGTTGGGCTAATGCGTATGTCGGACATCTGCTAAGTCGTAGCCACGAGACCCTCATCTTCAATTGTCTCATCTTAGTCATCAATTCATATACCCATCAGCTTTAAATCATGCGCAGTGTGGTCTGAAAACTTTGCGGATGTGATGTAGTGTATATGGACTGCTCTGCACGCAGTGACGCCTCCTTGATGAAACTATAATTGAAATGGATGTGGTGTAGTGTATATGGACTGCTCTGCACGCAGTGACGCCTCCTTGATGAAACTATAATTGAAATGGATGTGGTGTAGTGTATATGGACTGCTCTGCACGCAGTGACGCCTCCTTGATGAAACTATAATTGAAATGGATGTGGAATGAGACCGAGGCTGCTAGGAAAGAGGAAATGCGAATGGAACTAATTTTGAGCACAAAACCAAATTGTAACGTCATGCCGCGCAGTCGTTGTTAATCTATGACGAAGAAGCGTGACGTAACCATACGGGAGATTCCCTCCCAGAATGAATGGCGTTTTCTCCTTTCTCGAAAATCAGTTGAACAAAGAGCGTGCAGCTTACAAAGGGCGAAACTTTGGCACAGCACGTGTCGATCAGATGAATTGTTTGGTCTGCCGATCAGATGAATTGTTTGGTCTGCCGATCAGACGAATTGTTTGGTCTGCCGATCAGATGAATTGTTTGGTCTGCCGATCAGATGAATTGTTTGGTCTGCCGGCTGGAGCGAGGTCTGTTCCATGTTGGACTGGCGCTGTCCACTGCCAGTGCAGACCAGGAGGCCATTCGGAAGACCGCAGACCTCATCCAAAGTAGAACAGCCAGTGCAGACCAGGAGGCCATTCGGAAGACCGCAGACCTCATCCAAAGTGGAACAGCCAGTGCAGACCAGGAGGCCATTCGGAAGACCGCAGACCTCATCCAAAGTGGAACAGCCAGTGCAGACCAGGAGGCCATTCGGAAGACCGCAGACCTCATCCAAAGTGGAACAGCCAGTGCAGACCAGGAGGCCATTCGGAAGACCGCAGACCTCACCCAAAGTGGAACAGCCAGTGCAGACCAGGAGGCCATTCGGAAGACCGCAGACCTCACCCAAAGTGGAACAGCCAGTGCAGACCAGGAGGCCATTCGGAAGACCGCAGACCTCACCCAAAGTGGAACAGCCAGTGCAGACCAGGAGGCCATTCGGAAGACCGCAGACCTCATCCAAAGTGGAACAGCCAGTGCAGACCAGGAGGCCATTCGGAAGACCGCAGACCTCATCCAAAGTGAAACAGCCAGTGCAGACCAGGAGGCCATTCGGAAGACCGCAGACCTCACCCAAAGTGGAACAGCCAGTGCAGACCAGGAGGCCATTCGGAAGACCGCAGACCTCATCCAAAGTGGAACAGCCAGTGCAGACCAGGAGGCCATTCGGAAGACCGCAGACCTCATCCAAAGTGGAACAGCCAGTGCAGACCAGGAGGCCATTCGGAAGACCGCAGACCTCATCCAAAGTGGAACAGCCAGTGCAGACCAGGAGGCCATTCGGAAGACCGCAGACCTCATCCAAAGTGGAACAGCCAGTGCAGACCAGGAGGCCATTCGGAAGACCGCAGACCTCATCCAAAGTGGAACAGCCAGTGCAGACCAGGAGGCCATTCGGAAGACCGCAGACCTCACCCAAAGTGGAACAGCCAGTGCAGACCAGGAGGCCATTCGGAAGACCGCAGACCTCATCCAAAGTGGAACAGCCAGTGCAGACCAGGAGGCCATTCGGAAGACCGCAGACCTCATCCAAAGTGGAACAGCCAGTGCAGACCAGGAGGCCATTCGGAAGACCGCAGACCTCATCCAAAGTGGAACAGCCAGTGCAGACCAGGAAGCCATTTGGAAGACCGCAGACCTCATCCAAAGTGGATCAGCCAGTGTAGACCAGGAGGCCATTCGGAAGACCGCAGACCTCATCCAAAGTGGAACAGCCAGTGCAGACCAGGAGGCCATTCGGAAGACCGCAGACCTCATCCAAAGTGGAACAGCCAGTGCAGACCAGGAGGCCATTCGGAAGACCGCAGACCTCATCCAAAGTGGAACAGCCAGTGCAGACCAGGAGGCCATTCGGAAGACCGCAGACCTCATCCAAAGTGGAACAGCCAGTGCAGACCAGGAGGCCATTCGGAAGACCGCAGACCTCATCCAAAGTGGAACAGCCAGTGCAGACCAGGAGGCCATTCGGAAGACCGCAGACCTCATCCAAAGTGGAACAGCCAGTGCAGACCAGGAGGCCATTCGGAAGACCGCAGACCTCATCCAAAGTGGAACAGCCAGTGCAGACCAGGAGGCCATTCGGAAGACCGCAGACCTCATCCAAAGTGAAACAGCCAGTGCAGACCAGGAGGCCATTCGGAAGACCGCAGACCTCATCCAAAGTGGATCTTCCTGCATCTTCTCTTCGTTCCTGAACCTCACCCAAATTTTAGGGCACCACCACCACCACCACCACCACCACCACCACCACCACCACCAACAACAACAACAACAACAGTGACAACAGCAATGATGTTGAATGTAACAAAGATAGGAGAAAGATCTGTAAGTAGGCTTACTTTTTTAACTTCCGTGAGCCAGTCAGTTTGGGGATGAAAACAAAATTATTTCCTCCTAAGGTATCGTAATAGCAGTAATGGACCGAACGGATCTGAGATCCGCCGTTAGGGGAAGCCGAAATAAGTGCAACGGGGGTAATGACTTTGGTTGGGAGGGGGGAGGGGGAGAGGAACGGACGATGAGCGATGAGACAGTATAAACATTAACAGAAAAAAGGAGAAGGAAAAGACATTAGTTAGACAAAGGTTCGAAAAAAATCAGAAAATTATGGAACAAAGTATGTGTGTATGCGTCAATAGCCAGCGACCGATACCCAACATAAACCCCGAACATATAAATCAAAAAAAAAAAAAAGGGGGGGGGGGGGGGATTCTTATTGAGATTGTTACCGTGCAGAAGTGTTATCAGGTTCATAAATCGGTCTTTCAATCCGAATACTTTGTACATCACGGTTCATGACAGAGGAGTCCAAGTCTTCTGCGTAATCTATAACGAGAAAATATCCAACTTTGAATCATTCAAATATTCCTTAGAGTCGGAACTTGTTTCTGTGAATGTTGATATACCTTTTTATAGGTATCAAACGTGGCCTTCGTTTACTAATTTAGATCTCACTGTATACAATCTCTCAACTAAGGTTTTAGCAAGAATCGTCTTATAAATATTTGAGAGTGTAACTGGTCTCCAGGTTTCTACCTGTTCACGTACTAGTTCTTTCCTGTTCAGTTTCCTTGTTCCTGCTCTTTTAAATGATTCAACAAAATAGCACGATAACACTGTTTTATTTCACTCCAAAAAGTTTCTGAAACTGAGTGGTTTAATTGTCTTTAGCAAGAAAAATAGCCAGATCTCATTGTTAAAGAAAAAAAACGTGCTTTGTCCTCTGAAAGTGTACACACAAAGTTGTTTTCTCATTATCCAGAATCGGAAAATATAAATATTCAATAGTACATATGTACATTGTGTCTGATGTAATAGTACATATCTACATTGTGTCTGATGTAATAGTACATATCTACATTGTGTCTGATGTAATAGTATATATCTACATTGTGTCTGATGTATTTCATGTGAAAGTAGTTTGGTCGTGTAGATAATACCCAGTTTGTTCTTGTACTATGTGGAACTGATCAGTCGTGACTTATCCATGTACTGTGTGGAACTGTCGTGACTTATCCATGTACTGTGTGGAACTGTCGTGACTTATCCATGTACTGTGTGGAACTGATTAGTCGTGACTTCTCCATCTACTTCTTGTGCTATGTGGAACTGATCAGTCATAACTTATCCATCTACTTCTTGTACTATTTGGAATGATCAGTCATGACTTATCCATCTACTTCTTGTACTATGTGGAACTGATCAGTCACGACTTATCCATCTACTTCTTGTACTATGTGGAACTGATCAGTCATGACTTATCCATCTACTTCTTGTACTATTTGGAATGATCAGTCATGACTTATCCATCTACTTCTTGTACTATGTGGAACTGATCAGTCATGACTTATCCATCTACTTCTTGTACTATGTGGAACTGATCAGTCATAACTTATCCATCTACTTCTTGTACTATTTGGAATGATCAGTCATGACTTATCCATCTGCTTCTTGTACTATGTGGAACTGATCAGTCATAACTTATCCATCTACTTCTTGTACTATGTGGAACTGATCAGTCATGACTTATCCATCTACTTCTTGTACTATGTGGAACTGATCAGTCATAACTTATCCATCTACTTCTTGTACTATTTGGAATGATCAGTCATGACTTATCCATCTACTTCTTGTACTATGTGGAACTGATCAGTCATAACTTATCCATCTACTTCTTGAACTATCTGGAATGATCAGTCATGACTTATCCATCTACTTCTTGTACTATGTGGAACTGATCAGTCATGACTTATCCATCTACTTCTTGTACTATGTAGAACTGATCAGTCATGTCTTATCCATCTACTTCTTGTACTATGTGGAACTGATCAGTCATGACTTATCCATCTACTTCTTGTACTATTTGGAACTGATCAGTCATGACTTATCCATCTACTTCTTGTACTATGTGGAACTGATCAGTCATGACTTATCCATCTACTTCTTGTACTATGTGGAACTGATCAGTCATAACTTATCCATCTACTTCTTGTACTATGTGGAACTGATCAGTCATAACTTATCCATCTACTTCTTGTACTATGTGGAACTGATCAGTCATGACTTATCCATCTACTTCTTGTACTATTTGGAACTGATCAGTCATGACTTATCCATCTACTTCTTGTACTATGTGGAACTGATCAGTCATGACTTATCCATCTACTTCTTGTACTATGTGGAACTGATCAGTCATAACTTATCCATCTACTTCTTGTACTATGTGGAACTGATCAGTCATAACTTATCCATCTACTTCTTATACCGTGGCAGTGACACCCACTTTTTACTTGCATGCCTTTTCCAAATTCAAAAATATTTTTTGTTAGTAAGTTCTTCTTCTATCGATTTTTCAAAACTTCATATTTGTGTTTTTCTACCTTTTTCGAGTAAGGAAATTTCCCACGATTGCATTAGCTTTTTTTTTAGAATCTGAATCTTGTCTGGATCTCCTACAAACTGTCAGTCTTACTTCGTTTCAGGCGAAACTATGGGTCAAGTCTTTTATTGTCTGACTCACATGTGCACTAGAGTTACCTATAACCCCTATTTCTCTTGTTCGCGCGCGCGCGCGCGCCGCGCGCGCGCGCGCGCGTGTGTGTGTGTGTGTGTGTGTGTGTGTGTGTGTGTGTGTGCATGAGAGAGAGAGAGAGAGAGAGAGAGTGTGTGTGTGTGTGTGTGTGTGTGTGTGTGTGTGTGTGTGTGTTGCAAAATATTCCTATTAAAATCACCTTTGGCCTAAAAGTTAGGTTTCCTCGGGAATTCTTTAAAAGAAAGAAGAAATGTTAAATATCACAGCGGCCATATGCCGTATATAGCAAACTGTTCAATATCACAGCGGCCATATGCCGTATACAGCAAACTGTTCAATATCACAGCGGCCATATGCTGTATACTGCAAACTGTTCAGTATCACAGCGGCCATATGCCGTATACAGCAAACTGTTCAGTATCACAGCGGCCATATGCCGTATACAGCAAACTGTTCAGTATCACAGCGGCCATATGCCGTATACAGCAAACTGTTCAATATCACAGCGGCCATATGCCGTATACAGCAAACTGTTCAATATCACAGCGGCCATATGCTGTATACAGCAAACTGTTCAGTATAGCCCAACACCCGGCACACGATATGCCGTATACAGCAAACTGTTCAGTATCACAGCGGCATATGCCGTATACAGCAAACTGTTCAATATCACAGCGGCCATATGCGTATACAGCAAACTGTTCAATATCACAGCGGCCATATGCCGTATACAGCAAACTTTTGGTTCAAAGTATTCTTTTCCCTCTGCCATTCAGTTCAACAAAAAGAAATAAACACAGAAAAAAAAAGAAAGAGAAAGATTCGTACAAGAAAGTAAATACCCTGCAGTCGCTTAATACGAATACGAATACGAATGATTTAATGTGCAAGGCTTTGTGTCCATTCACATGGGGACAATGCGAAAGGGGGTGGGGGGTGGGGGGGGTGGGGGGGGTAGGACGATCAATAACTAAACAATACTAATAGACACAATCATCCTCAAACATGCTGGGTCGTCAGGACATGGAAACCACATCAAGGTAATCCAGTTCATGTCATGGTCAGTCTGCTGGAGCACAAGAATAACAGCTCCGCAGCCATTGGTTCACATGAGATTTTGCACAGTGAATAGAACACGTTTAAATCATAACAATAAACTGTGCAGTGATAGATCACTTCTAGACCAAGATGTCGTTTGCAACCAGAGCTATAATCACAAGTTAAAACTGTAAACTTTATAGTTATTAGGTGACATCTTTCTTTTGAAGCCAGTACTGATTTCATCACAATTTACGTAAAGAACAGCGTAGTTCTCATGTCGCTTCTAAACCAAGATTTCCATCGTAACCAGCAATACTGTCACATATATCCTTTCCTCTCTGGTCTGATAGTATTGATAAGGCTGTCCATTTGCTTTGATTTATCTTCATAGTATTGATAAGGCTGTCCATTTAGTATTGATTTATCTTCTCAAAACACTTTGTAGTAGTGCTGTACAGGTCAGATAAATTAACCTGTGTTGTGTCAGCTGACTCTAACATCTGTTGCGCTGTTGCACGTGCCCGTACTCTTTTCCTCAGTCTCGTGTAGACTGACTGACTGTGGATCGCTGACTAATATCTCCACATCAGGGTCGCAGTCCTCTAATTCTGAAAAAAGATCCGGATTGTTCGTGATCACTAAGTGACGGTTTGTGTCACTTGCAGCGGCAGGTGAGGTACAGTACTGCCGACTTGGACCTGTTTCATGCGCACAGCTCGCTGCACAGGCAGGTCTGTCGTTGTGAAACAGGTCCGTCACAATATCAGTTCCAGTGTTGTAGAACAAACTTGGGGAGGTTCCATTGGTAGTTGTAGTTAGAACAAACTTGGGGGAGGTTCTAGTGTTGTAGAACAAACTTGGGGGAGGTTCCAGTGTTGTAGAACAAACTTGGGGGAGGTTCCAGTGTTGTAGAACAAACTTGGGGGAGGAGGGAGAAACCATCCAGAGGGAGATGAAGAGGAACTTGACTTCTGTTCTCTGGACCCCGACCGTCTCCTATCCCGGGAAATCTGTGACGGAAGGTATATGAGAGAGAGAGAGAGAGAGAGAGAGAGAGAGAGAGAGAGAGAGAGAGAGAGAGAGAGTAAACACACTGACAGGTAGGTAAACAAACTAGGAAACTTGTCTGCCTGTCTTACTTTTGAAAGAGGAAACAATGAAACAAAAGAGCAGAGAAGGAGGACATGAAGGATGAGGTTGAAGTCGACTGTCACAGCAATATGGCGCGTAAACAAATCTTGCGCAAAGAAGGGGAGCTAAATATACTCAGTGACAGTTGGTTTTCTCCAGCGGCTGAGTTCCTAGGATTGGCCATTAATACTTTGATGCTGTGTTGACGTGTGTGTGTGTGTGTGTGTGTGTGTGTGTGTGTGTGTGTGTGTGTGTGTGTGTGTGTGTGTGTGTGTGCGTACGTGTGTGCTTGGTCACAGAGACTCTCGTCTCACCTTGTGACTTTGAAAGAAAGCCTCGTCTTCGTAGCACTATCTGGGTGAAATTCAGACAAAGAAACGACTGCAAAATTTTAAACCAAACTTGTAATTGATCGCGCGGTGTGTGTGCGTGCGTGCGTGCGTGCGTGCGTGCGTGTGTGTGTGTGTGTGTGTGTGTGTGTGTGTGTGTGTGTGTGTGTGTGTGTTTTGTTGTTTCTGTATAAATGTGTGTGTTTGTGCGTGCGTCCCGCGCGTGCGTGCGTGTGTGTATTGTGCGTGCACACAAGCATGTTTGTATGTGCATTTTTAATGTGTGGGTGTGTGTATGTGGGTGTGTGCATTGTGTGTGTGCGCATGCATGTTTGTATTTGTGTGTGTGTGTGTGTGTGTGTGTGTGTGTGTGAGAGAGAGAGAGAGAGAGAGAGAGAGAGAGAGAGAGAGAGGCGGTGAAAGAAACAGAGAGAGGGAGAGAGAGAGGGAGAGAGAGGGGGTGGGTGGGTGAATGAAACAGAGAGAGAGGGAGACAGAGAGAGAGAGAGAGGGGTGTGTGTGTGTGTGTGTGTGTGTGTGTGAGAGAGAGAGAGAGAGAGAGAGAGAGAGAGAGAGAGAGAGAGAGAGAGAGAGAGAGAGAGAGAGAGCAAGTGTTTTGGCATGGTGAGTTCAGATGTGTGTCAGAGCAATATCCTGCATTAGCGAGATGAAGTCTTCATTCGAGTCAGTAACACACCGATCTGTGTCCCAGGATGGTAAGCTCAGCATGCAATAGATATACACACATGTTTGCATTCGACTCTGATGAAGTCAGTAGATAGTCAACATACAGAAATCCAGCATGCAATAGATATACACACGTGTCTGCATTCTACTCTGATGAAGTCAGCACATAATCAACATAAAGCAATTCTGCATGCAATAAATATACACAAATGTCTGCATTCTACTCTGATAAAGTCAGTACATAGTCAACATACAGAAATCCAGCATGCAATAGATATACACACATGTCTGCATTCTACTCTGATGAAGTCAGTACATAGTCAACATAAAGCAATTATGCATTCTGCCATGATAAAGCTAGTGTACAATGGACATAAAGCAATTTGCATTCTATCATTATAAAGCTATTATACAGTCGACGTAAAGCATTGTTTTCATTCTGTCATAATGAAGCTAGTATACAGTCGACATAAAGCAATTTTGCATTCTATCATTATAAAGCTATTATACAGTCGACGTAAAGCATTGTTTTCATTCTGTCATAATGAAGCTAGTATACAGTCGACATTAAGCAATTGTGCATTCTGTCATAATGAAGCTAGTATACAGTCGACATCAAGCAATTTTGCATTCTGCTACAATCAAGTCTGTATACGATAGACACGGATCAGTTGTATTTTGGCTTGAAGTAGCCTGCATACACCTGACGTGAAAGCAGTTCTGAATTCTCCTGAGCTCAACTGGCATGACGAAGTCTGCTGAAAATCGAAATGAAGGCAAGATTGAACTCTGCCAAAACGTCTGTTTACCAAAAACATAAAGGTAACTCTGAAATGTTAAATTCTGGGTACTATAAACACTGAAGCAATTCTAAATGCTTCCATGGGAGAGTCTGTCTATGATACACAAAACAGCAGCTCTGAATACTGCTCAGATTAAATCTGCAAACCAATGATATAAAAACACTTCTGAAAACACCAGGCCAAAGATTGCATACGTTGGACATAAAAACAAGGTCAAATCCTGGGGAGATGAATTATTCACACAATAGACAGAAAGGCAGCCATGTGTTCTGGCAAGATAAATTATTCGCACAATAGACATAGAAGCAATAGTGTATTCTGGCATGATGAATTGTGTACACAATAGACAGAAAAGCGACCGTGTGTTCGGGCAAGATGAATTCCGCACTCAATAGACAGAAAAGCAGTCGTGTATTTTGGCAAGATAAAGTCTGCAATAGACAAAAGGTATAAAATCGATCGCTTATTCAGGCGAGATGAATTCTGTATGCTGGCAAGATAAATTCTGCGCAAAATAAACCTAAAACCAGGCAAGATGAATTCTGCGCAAAATAAACCTAAAACCAGGCAAGATGAATTCTGCGCAAAATAAACATAAAACCAATTGAAAGGAAATCTGAAATGAAGCAGGGAACAGTAAACAGGAAACAACAAACAAGTAGGGTAATTCTTGCTCCAATGATGAAATAAACACCGGCTTCTCGTTTGTTCTGTGTGGTCTGTGTGGTCATTTCTGCTGGGCGATTTGTTCTGTGTCCTCTGTGCTGTCTGTGTGGTCTGTGTGGTCATTTCTGCTGGGCGATTTGTTGTGTGTGGTCTGTGTGGTCATTTCTGCTAGGCGATTTGTTGTGTGTGGTCTGTGTGGTCATTTCTGCTAGGCGATTTGTTGTGTGTGGTCTGTGTGGTCATTTCTGCTAGGCAATTTGTTGTGTATGGTGGTCTGTGTGGTCATTTCTGCTAGGCGATTTGTTGTGTGTGGTCTGTGTTGTCATTTCTGCTAGGCGATTTTTGTGTGTGGTCTATGTGGTCATTTCTGCTAGGAGATTTGTTGTGTATGGTCTGTGTTGTCATTTCTGCTAGGCGATTTGTTGTGTGTGGTCTATGTGGTCATTTCTGCTAGGCGATTTGTTGTGTGTGGTCATGTGGTCTCATTTCTGCTAGGCGATTTGTTGTGTGTGTGGTCTGTGTGTCATTTCTGCTAGGCGATTTGTTGTGTGTGGTCTGTGTGGTCATTTCTGCTAGGCGATTTGTTTGTGTGTGGTCTGTGTGTCATTTCTGCTAGGCGATTTGTTGTGTGTGGTCTATGTGGTCATTTCTGCTAGGAGATTTGTTGTGTGTGGTGGTCTGTGTGGTCATTTCTGCTAGGCGATTTGTTGTGTGTGGTCTATGTGGTCATTTCTGCTGGGCGATTTGTTGTGTGTGGTCTGTGTGGTCATTACTGCTAGGAGATTTGTTGTGTGTGGTCTGTGTTGTCATTTCTGCTAGGAGATTTGTTGTGTGTGGTGGTCTGTGTGGTCATTTCTGCTAGGCGATTCGGTGTGGTAAGCAGCATTTGTTTAGAGTTAGGAGCCGGTGTTTATTTCATCATGGCAGCAAGAATTACCCTACTTGTTTGTTATAAAACCAATCGTGTAGTTTGGCAATATAAAGTCTGCGTACGATAAACTTAAAAGCGAACATGTGTTCTGGCATGATACTGTCTGAATGCAATAGGCATAAAAACAATGACGTATTTTGCCATGATCAAGTCTGCATACAACAATTATAAAAGCAATTTGAAAGTCTTCCATTGAAAAGAGTGCATAAAATAGATATTAAAAAACCCTCAGAATTGAAAAGAGTGCATAACATAGATATTTAAAAAACCCTCAGAATTGAAAAGAGTGCATAAAATAGATATTTAAAAAACCCTCAGAATTGAAAAGAGTGTATAAAATAGATATTAAAAAACCCTCAGAATTGAAGAGTTCATAAAATAGATATAAAAAACAACAACTCGGAATTGAAAAGAGTGCATAAAATAGATATTAAAAAAAAACCTGAATTGAAAAGAGTGCATAAAATAGATATTAAAATAAAAACCCTCTGAATTGAAAAGAGTGCATAAAATAGATATTTAAAAACCCTCAGAATTGAAAAGAGTGCATAAAATAGATATTAAAAAACCCCTCAGAATTGAAAAGAGTGCATAAAATAGATGTTAAAAAACCCTCAGAATTGAAAAGAGTGCATAAAATAGATATTAAAAAAACCCTCAGAATTGAAAAGAGTGCATAAAATAAATATTAAAAAACCCATCAGAATTGGAAAGAGTGCATAAAATAGATATTAAAACCCCCCTCAGAATTCTGACGTGTTGAAGTTTCCATACCATCCAGTTTTGAACTTTTCCACAATGAAGTCTGCGTACAATACACCCCCTAATGTTTGCACACACACACACACACACATGCACGCACGCACACACACACGCACGCACGCACGCACACACACATGCACGCACGCACGCACACACGCACGCACGCACGCACACACACACACATGCACGCACGCACGCACACACGCACGCACGCACGCACGCACACACACACACACCCACACACACACACACACACTCGCACACACGCACACGCATGCAGAGAGAGAGAGAGAGAGAGAGAGAGAGAGAGAGAGAGAGAGAGAGAGAGAGAAAAGACTAGACAAATAATGGAATGAACCGGGCCATCTGCCCATGTCAAAGGGAACAGTGGGGCAGGGATAAAGTCCGAAGAGAATTTCATGTGTCCCTAGAATACAAAGCACTGACATGGGAAGTCGAAGGAGGGGGAGGGGGAGTAGGGAGAGGGTGAAAAGCGTGAGGGTGGCTTACGGCAATATAAATCACATATCTTGTGACTCAAACACGTGGATCAACAGCAAACATCTACATTCTATTACTTAAGGTAACTCGACCTCAGCTGAAGTGCCTTATTTATATAAGAAGCGACTGCGAATGAGTGACTAGGACTTGACAGCAGCAACGCTAGTCTGAACATAGAGGGTTGATTGTAGAATTTTCGCGGTATATACTGCTCTCTGAGTGTTTGATATACTGGGCAAATGAACATGAAATGCATTTCAGATTCATATGCATTTTGACAGTTCGGGCAGTCAAAGCAGTTATGTGTTGCCTCACACGGTTTGCGTGGCACTTTAGCGGTGAAACACCAAGTCTCATTCGCGTTAAATATTTTCTTAAGGAACTACTTTTTACAACAGGTAAATAATCACTGAGGCAATGGTTTTGTTTCAATAAAGAATAAAACGAATAGCGCTCTTTCGTATTAATCTTACTGTTCCAGCCTTGGACATAACAGTCAATCAAACTTTGTCTAATTTCAGCCAGAAATATTTTCTGATTACCAACTCCTTGGTGTTCCCACGCAAATCCGAAACCATGACGATAGAAAGTGAAACAAACAGTAGTTACCCAGTTATTTTTGTTATTATAATGAAGATTACAGAGCATATTATAACATTTTCGAGGAAGGCGATCCTCACACATTTTTGTTAGAGTTAACCTATTTAATATTTCGAACATAAATATTTATAGATAATGGAAACCTCCCCGTTTCTCCATATACAACCACATTTGGTGTCTTCACACTGACGTTTAACAGTCTCTTAATCGCAAACAAATGTACCTGTTCAATGATTGAATAATCAGCGCTAAGACCCCATACTTCTGAACCGTATGTAAGTATGGGTTGTATCTGGCAGTCAAAACGCTTGAAGAACAGTTGAGGAGATTGATTACCGAGGGACCAAAGTAGTTGTAGAATACCAATTACACCTTTCTTTGCTCTGTCAGCCATGTCTCTTAACGCATACGGAAATGACACACCTGTTGAAAAAATTACACCCAAATATTTGTACTGGTTAACAATCTCCAAATACTGTCCATCGTAAAGCCATTTTTCACGAGCGGCAAGATGGCCACCTTTTCTAAAGACAACCACTTAAGATTTATCCATATTCACTATCAGTCCAAGCCTTTTCGTGGTGTTACATAAAGTATTTAGTTGCTGCTGCAGACCAACTACAGCATATGACAACAAAATTACATCGTCAGCAAAAAGCAGAATCAGTATTTGTATTTGTTCAGGTGTAGGTGTTATGCCATGTTTTCCTTTTTGATTAATGTCATTTGCCAGCTCATTGATAAATAGGGAAAATAAAACAGGACTACAAATATCTCCTTGTTTTAATCCTTTGGGGTACATGAAAACATCTGTACGTTCACTACCAGCACGAACTTTTGCTTTGACAATGTCACACATACTTTGAATAGCTTTATACATTTTGCCTTCAATGCCGTTTTTTCTTAGAATGGACCATAAACAGCATCTATCAACAAAATCAAATGCTTTTCTGAAATCATAAATGCACAATATAACTTTCCATGACTGCCAAACTGTTTTGAAGTAATGATAAGACGGTAAATATGTGATCAATTGTGCTATGTTTGTGTCTAAATCCAGCATGGGCCTCGTTTAACAATTTGTTTTCCTCTATCCAAGAAGTTAAACGCTTATTTAGAATATAGCTGTAAAGCTTTCCACAGACGTTCTGCAAGGAAATACCTCTGTAATTATCTGGTTAATTTATGTCACCTTTCTTATATACTGGCTGTATGATGGCTTCTGACCACCCGAGTGGAAAAGTACCGGAATCAAATAATGTATTGAAGTACTTCTTTTAAAATAGTCCAACCTCTGGGTCTGCATGTTTATAAAATTCTCCCGAAAATCCGTCTGGACCGGCTGCTTTATTATTCTTCCTGGTGTGAGATCTCCTCATCTAGTACACTACAGTCAGTATTCACACTAGAACATCATCCAAATGGTAACAGAGAGACAGAGAGAAAGGTGGGGCTAAGATATGAGGGTAAAGGAAGGCCGGGGGGTGGGGGTGGGGGGGGGGGGGCTGGAACGGGCAAAGAACATATCCGCCGTGCGGCGTTGCAGCCGCTCGGCGATGCGCTTGTTATTGCTGTTCCTAGTTCATGCTACAATTTGTATTTAGGCTTGCTAATGTTGCACTTAGCGTAATGTTTTATCCAACCGACATTCAAGTAAAGGGTGACGTCACCACATTTTGTCGATCAGGAGGGGGGTGTTATGTCAAATAAATCGAAGTTTTGAATTATCATTCAAGAACAACTTTAGCTCGAAAGGTAGATGAAAGACAGCCCTATCTCCACTGAAAAAGGCAATACTGCAAATACACCAAGAAGCAAGAAAACAGGAGGGGGTGGCTTAAATACACATTTTCCAAATTTTTAAGGTCAAGGTTATGACCTTGACGTGTGATCTTCAAAACCGAAAAATCTATTTTTAGCCATATCTCGGGCAGGCGGTCGACATAGGAAGCTGAAACTTGGTATGAAGGTTGTTTGGTTTATTGCTCTCCAAATATGTCAAAGCAATTAAGGTCAAGGTAAAGGTCACATACAACATCAGACTCTCAAAATTGAGGGTGCGTCAATTGTTTGTCCCAAGACCCCAACGATTTGACACAGTCACCTCAAATGTTGTATCGTGATGTGCCACCTGTCTCTCTCTGTCTCTGTCTGTCTGTCTTCTGTTGTCTGTCTGTCTGTCTGTCTGTCTTCTTCTGTCTCTCTCTCTCTCTCTCTCTCTCTCTCTCTCTCTCTCTCTCTCTCGGGGGGAGTTTCGAGGTACACGAAGTAGAGAGGTTGTGTTTTATGTGCTCTCTCTTTCTCCGCCGTTTTGCGCTGGTTAAAGGAAGAACTGTCATCTGTGGATTGTCAGTAATTTGCGTTAGCCACCATGCCTTCAGATGCCCTCAAGTTTAGGCCGGTATGTGGAGTATTCGCTGCTGTATACGCATCCTTCATGTTGAAGAGAGCGAAATTCAAAGCCGCCATGGGAGTGTCCATGTTAAGTTGAGGACACGAACAGACGGTGTAACCCTTGGACTGTTACTCTCTTTACTTGTTTACGGAAATTTGTTACGGCGTTGCGGAGACGTGGAGCTGAACCCTGGGCCTGGCACGAAGGACAGCCTGCACCAGTTCCGACTTGGCAGTGGAGGATCTACTCGACGAGACAGTGTCAGTGGTCAGGGATCTGACCCCGCGTCGTCAGCACTTCCGGACCCCTCCATGAAGGACGTAATGGCTTCCCTGAACGAGGTGATGGGCTCATGAACGGACTGAACTGTAAGTTCGATCATATGTGTGGTGAAATGAAAGACATGAAAGATATGTGTGGTTCCTTACAGGGGATGTTTCGAGTTTGATAAAAGACATTTCTGACCTCAAGCAAGAAAATTCAAGATTAAAGTGTGAAAATGAGAAACTTAGTGCAAAAGTGGAATCTCTGGATAAGAAAGTTGATGATTTGGAGGGTAGGTCAAAAAGAAATAACTTAATCATTCATGGTATTCCCCGGAAGAAGAACGAGAGCTGGCAAGACTGTGAGGATGTGGTGAAGGACATTGAGCGTACTGGACTGTTTACTGTGCAAATCCGACAGTAAACTTGTTTCTGTCGTAGCCTTGCTTGATCTGAGTGCTGCCTTTGATACGCTAGATCACACTACTTTACTTGAAAGGCTTAGGGTCACTTTTGGTGTTGATGGGATAGTTCTCCAGTGGTTCGAATCGTACATCAGAGATAGGTCGCAGGCGGTGGTTGTGGGTGGTGTAAGGTCTACTTTGTCACCTCTTTTGTATGGAGTACCACAGGGGTCAGTATTGGGCCCAGTGTTCTTTACATTGTACTCACAGCCCTTGTCGGATGTTATCTCGGACCATGATTGTGATTTTCACAAGTATGCTGATGACACTGAGCTTTCTAAGAGTGGCACACCTGATGAGTTTGTTTCTGTTCAATCTGGGGTGTCTCGGTGTATCAGCAGTGTGCAGGAATGGATGACAAGTAATAAGCTTAAATTGAATTGTGAAAAGACTGAAGTCATGCCCGTTGGAACCTCCTCCTGCCTCAAACTCGTTGAGTCAGAGTCAATGGTTGTTGATGGTACTGAATTGCCTTTCAGTAACTCTGTCAAATACCTTGGTGTTACCATTGATCAGTGTCTGACCATGCAGAATCAAATATCTGTAGTCTGTCGCTCATCCTTTTTAGAGCTGAGACGTATTGCTTCCATCCGACGCTTTATATCCAGGGAAGTAGCTGTCAGGCTAGTCTGTGCCACGGTGATGTCAAGATTGGACTACTGCAACTCTGTTTATGCTGGGCTTCCCGCAGAACAGATTGCTCGGCTGCAGAGAGTCCAAAATAGCGCTGCACGACTTGTTTTGAAGAGGAGGAGGTGTGAGCACATCACTCCCATGCTGATCGAACTGCACTGGCTTCCCATACAGTATCGGTGGCAATTTAAACTGGCAGTTCTTGCTTTCCGCCACTTCAATGAATCTCTTCCTCACTATCTCTCTTCTGTGCCAAGGACATCCACGCTGTTGGTTCGGATGAGGAATTTGCACAGGCCCTCGATGCCAGGCGCCTGAAACTCAACCTGCCACGAGCAAACGAAACTGAAGATTGGGAGAAACTGGATGCAAAAATCGTCCAAAGACTCGATGCACTGATAGGGAAAAGCACCCTGGAACACAAACTAGCCACATATGGGGACATTGTGTATGCCACATGTAGAGACGCCTATGGAGTAAAACTACCCAAAGAGAAAACACCTCCAAAAAAATCCAGACGCCAAGAAAAGATGGACAAGATCAGGGTCCAAAAGAAAAACCTCAAGATGCAAATGAAGACCGCATTGCCAGCTGAAAAACAAGGCTTAGAAAAACTGTGGAAAGACCTGAAAGAAAAACACAGCGCCCTCAGCAAAGCGGAATCTGCGAGGAAGAGGAAGAGCAAAAAGAAGAAGACACAAGAGCGCTTCTTCAGAGACCCCTTCCAGTTTGCCAGAACACTGTTTGAGCAGCCAAAATCTGGGACCCTAAGTGTGGACAAAGGAGTTCTTGAGCAGCATCTGAGGAAAACATACTCTGACCCACAGAGCAAAGCACCACTCGACATTCAAGGTCTGGTGTGGCCAACCAACCCTGAGGAACAGTTCAATGGCAAGCCTCCAACGTTGGCGGAAATCAAGAAGGTGGTCGACAAAGCCAGAGCCAAATCATCACCAGGGCCAAACGGAATACCTTACCAGCTTTACAAGAAATGTCCCAAGGTGCTGGAGTGGCTCCACAGGCTGCTGCGATCGGCTTGGAGAAACCAGAAGATCAGCGGCCAGTGGATGACGGCAGATGGTGTGTACATCCCCAAAGAGCAAAACTCAAGTGACATCAGCCAGTTCAGGCCAATATCACTACTGAACGTCGAAGGGAAAATCTTCTTCTCTGTCATGGCAGCAAGGCTGACAAAGTACCTGATGGAAAACAAGTACTTGGATGTGTCAGTCCAGAAAGGTGGCATCCCAGGCGTGGCTGGCTGTGTAGAACACGCCACAATGATCTGGGACGCAATCCAAAAAGCAAAAACAGAAAAGAGAGACCTGGACGTAGTGTGGCTTGATCTGGCAAACGCATATGGATCTGTGCCCCATGAGATGATACAGTTGGCTCTTGAGATGTACCATGTGCCAAAGAACATCCGCGACATGCTCAAGAAGTACTTCAATGGCTTCTCAATGCGGTTCTCTACCAAGGAGTACACAACAGACTGGATCAACTTGGAAGTGGGTATTGCAATGGGCTGTGCAATTTCCCCAATACTGTTCGTGCTGGCAATGGAACTCATCTTGAAAGCAGCAACAAACAACGCGAGACAAACAGACCTTGGCGATGGATACAAGATGCCTCCTCTCAAAGCCTTCATGGATGACACTACAGTGATTTCATCCAGAGAAGACGAGACACGTCATGTGCTGGAGAAGCTGGACGACATAGTTGCCTCATCCAGAATGAAGTTCAAGCCAAAGAAATCACGGAGTCTCTCATGAGGAAAGGAAAAGTGGCTGGATCTGTGGTCTTCAGTGTTGCCAACCAGGCCATTCCAACAGTCACAGAAGAACCAGTCAAGAGCCTTGGAAGATGGTATGATGATACGCTGAAAGACACACAAAGAGCAAAAGAAACCAAGCAGATGGCGGAGGAAGGCTTGGAGACCATTGACCAGTGTGGGCTCCCTGGCAAATACAAGGTCTGGTGTCTGCAGTTCATGCTGATACCAAAGCTCCTATGGCCTCTGATGATATACGACATCTGCACCAGCATAGTGGAGGCAATGGAAGCCAAAATCAACAAGTTCACAAGGAAATGGCTTGGTGTCCCACCCTGTCTGACTGACATAGCGCTGTACTGCCGCCAAGCAAAGCTGAAACTACCACTGAAATCCATCCTGGAGGAATACAAAGCAGGGAAGATCAGACTTCAAAGTATGCTGGAGGACTCAGGAGACAAGGTGGTAGAAGCAATCAAGCCCCAGCTGAAGACAGGCAGAAAATGGAAAGTTCAAGAGGCGATGGATTCTGCAAAAGAAAGTCTCAAGATCAGAGAAATAACAGGACACACACAGACCAACAGACAAGGACTGGGGGTGACCAAAACTGAATGGTGGTCAAAGGCCAAAGGAAAAGCCAAAGAGACATGATGATTCAGGAGATGAGAAAAGAAGAAGACCAAAAAAGACTCCAAAAAGCAGTCCAGCAGAGCCAGCAAGGGCAATGGACAACGTGGGAGAATGCACTCCAAAGAAGTCTCACTTGGAATGACATTTGGCACATGGCCCCTCTCAGGATCAGCTTCATTCTCAGATCTGCATATGACCTTCTGCCCTCAAATGCAAACCTGGTGAAGTGGGGGAAAACAGATGATCCTGCATGCCCCCTCTGCCATGAAAAACAAACAGTGGAGCATGTCCTAAGCTCATGTAAAGTAGCCCTGGCTCAAGGAAGGTACACATGGAGGCACAACCAAGTGCTCAAAGAGATTGTACAAGTAGTCTGGGCTAGTACCAACACCACAAAAGGGAAAATCAGGACTCCAAAAGCACCCGCAACATTCTTCACGGCAGGAGGCAGCAAATCATGGTCAAGAACAACAGTGCCACTCGAAACATGCAGGCAGAGTCTGCTGGACGGGGCAGATGACTGGGAGTGCACTGCAGACCTCCCAGAATGGAAGAGTCACCCAGAGATCATCAGCAAGAGTGGCATGAGACCAGACATAGTAGTCCACTCTAAGTCAACCAAGCAGCTGATCATGATCGAGCTCACGGTGCCATATGAGAACAGAATGGAGGCAGCTCATAATCTACAAGACTGGAAAGTATGCTGATCTGGCAAACAGCCTGAGGAGAGAAGGCTATCAGGTCAAAGTCCTCACTGCAGAAATTGGAGCTAGGGGGTTTGTAGGAACGTCTGCATACAGCCTCATGAAACAGCTCTCAGTTGCAGGGAAGGAAAAAGCCAGAGCCCTGAAAGCAATGGCAGACGCGGCAGAGAGGTGTTCAAGCTGGATCTGGTCAAGGAGGAACAAAAGTGAACTTCATAAGGCTTAATTTCCCTACAAATATCAGGTGTCCCTGTGGCTCAGTGGTTAAAGCGCGAGTCATTAAGTGGAAAATGAGCATGTCCAGAGGGTCATGGGTTCGAATCCCAGCCATGGCTCGTCCCAAGATGGAAAAAAAAAGGGGCAGCAGAGGGACATCCGGAGTCATGAACCGGGTGTGGCCCAACCCCCCTAGAGTGTCAGGAGATAAGGGCCGAAACACTTGCTTGAAGGGGGCTTCTCTTCTGAGGACTCTCTGCTGCCACGCTCTCCACGAGTTTCTTTCTACTTCTTCTCTCTGCACCTACCAAAGTTCTCGTACCCTTCGCTCTTCTTCACAAAAACTTTTGAAAATCCCTAAGCGTTCTCTGAAATCTGTTGGCGAAAGAGCCTTCAGTTTTAGAGCACCTTCTATTTGGAACTCCCTCCCTGAAGACCTTCGTAATCAGCCTACTCTTTCTTCTTTTAAATCTCAGCTCAAAACTTACCTCTTCAAAAAAGCCTATTCTCTTCTGTAGATGACTAGATCTCTCTTAAATTCCTCTACAACTAGTTCGGTGAGACAGTTTATGCATGTAGGTGCGTCTGCCATTGTGTATTTTCTTTTTGCTGTGTGCATGAATATTGTATGAATAAGTGCAAATGGTGGATGTAAGCGCATTGAGTTGTACAACAAGAAATGCGCTATATAAGTATTATACATTATTATTCATTATTATTATCATAACTGATGAACTGGAGTTAACTGATGATATTGTGTTTGATAGGGTCCATCGCCTTAATTCAAAGCCAGACTCTCCCATTGTTGCCCGTTGTACCTTTTTCAAGGACAAGGACAAGATTTTGCGTGCCAAACGGAAATTGAAGGGGAGCAACATCTTTATTGGGGAAGACTTTTCTTTGAAAGTAAGGGAAATCCGGAAAAAGCTTTCCACTCATTTAAAGTCTGCAAGGTCAAAGGACAAAAAGGCATTCATGGTATATGACCACCTCGTCATTGATGGCAAAAAATACGGGCTGGATGATAGTGATAATCTTGTTCTGCTTGGATAATGTGTGGCCCGCCCCAAACGGTGACGGTGACAATGTCCCAGTCTCAAAATTTAATTTGTTTCAAAAATAAGCTGACACCGTTTACCAAGTGTGTTTCTGTGTCACGAGAGGGCACGAAGAACAATGTTGTGAACTGTTTTTGTATACAAGAAACGTGTGATACAAATCCCGTGCCTGATGTCAGTGTAGGCGATTTGAGCACGGATTTTTCCAACCATCAGGTTTGAATGTTGTTGATGTACAGTGTGTGAAAAAAGGGAAGTTTGAGATCAGTGATCACTCTGTCAACCAACCGCATGTTGATGTTCGTCCACCCTGCAGTGAGGACGTTGAGGTTGAAACGTGTGCGAATGTTGCACGGGAAGAATGTGGGGGAGAATGTAAAGGGGACGGAGTGATGATGACAGAAACTGGTGGTAGGGGTGAATTTCTGAATATGTCTGAAATAAACAGCGGTGATGACTGTGAGAATCTGAATGCTATAGACATCAATGACAATTGTGAGAATAAAACTGATCATTTTACTCGTCCTGCATGTAAAAATGTTAGTAGTAACTGTAACAACTATATAAGTAAAAGTAGCAGAGGTGAATGTAGAAATTGTAATAACAAAGATGGTGACGATGTAATTGTGGATAGAAAAGACAAAAACAGATGTGTGAATGATTCCTGTAAGTCGTTTGGGACGTATGAACAACAAACCAATTTTACGAGAGGGTCAGGAGAAGAGAGAGATGGTGGTATGAATTTACAACCTGAGAGCGGTTCCTGTTCTGGTCTGAATGTGACGAGTGTGTACGGTTTTGTAAAAAACATATCTTTTCTTCATTGGAATATATATGGATTGTCTAACAAATTAGAAGATAGATGTTTTATTCAATTTGTTTCCTCGTTTGATGTTGTTTGTTTAGTGGAGACGTTTGTAGAAAAATTTGAATCGACTATTTTCAAAAATCATAATCTCTATGTAAAGTCAGCGGTTAAGCTTACAAGACATGGAAGATGCTCAGGGGGGATAATTTGCTTGGTACATAAAAGCTTAGTTCCGTATGTGCGTCTTATTGATTGTGAGAATCCTTATTTGATGTTATTTGTGCTTGATAAAGAATTTTTTGGTCTTAAAAAAACAACCTTACTGGCTTGTACATATGTTCCACCTGAAAATTCACCTTACTACTCTGTAAATAGTTTTGACAATGGCATTGACTTGCTAGAAGCGTGTATTGTGAACAATGTGATGTCTTTAGGTGATATTGATATATTGCTCTGTGGTGATATTAATGCAAGGACATCTAACCTGTCCCCGGAAATTATTAGTGAGCGTGATCTACATGTATGTCACAATAACAGCAAAAGTCCCGAAATGGTGAGATCTTCCCAAGATAAAGTACTCAACTTGTACGGAAAGAAAATTCTTAACATGTGTTCTGTGTTAGGATTATGTATTTTAAATGGTGTATGTAATGGCGACTCAGAGGGTCGTTTCACATACATTTCTGATACAGGTAACAGTGTAAACGATTATTTCCTAGCATCTGTAGACCTTTTTGACTTATTAAGTAACCAGTTAACTTTGAGAGTACTAGAAAGATTTGAATCTGATCACTTACCCCTTGTATTATGTATAAATGTCCGGAGCGAAAAGATGTATTCCAACATGAATATGCGTGCTCACAATAACGAATTTATTGTTAAATATTGTTGGAACCAAGATTACGCTCGGCAGTTTATTTTTTCCATGCAGTCAGAAGATGTACAGAACCAGATAGTACTGGCTGAAGATCTGATACATGTGGATGTCAACGACGCAATAAATCAGTTCAATAAAATTGTTAAAGATCAAGCTGAATGTATGGTGAAAAGAATACCAGTAAACAAAAACATTACTCAAAATAATTGGTATGACCAGGAATGTAAACTATATAAATGTAAAATGCGTAGACTGTTCAGAAAATTTAATAAAACGTTAGATAAAGAAGATGGAATTGAGTTTTGTATTGCAAGGCGTGAATATAAGAATTTAAACAAAAGGAAAAAGAAAGAATATAATGATAGCTTGTTAAATGAACTCATGAATTCCATTCAGAGCCAGAAGTCTTTTTGGGAACATGTTCATAAAATATCTAGAAAGAGATCACAACCATCAAATGATATTCCTATGTATGAATGGTATCAACATTTCAGAAGTTTGTTAGAAAAAGACGATGATGAGAGTGTCACTATTGAGGAAACGTTAACAGATGAGGACGGAGAGGAAGGTTGTCTGTTTGACAGACCAATATCTAAAGAGGAGATATTACTTGCTGTACGGAAATTAAAAAATGGTAAATCTGCTGGACCAGATGGTATGATTGGTGAGTTTTTCAAGAATTCTGGAGAAAGTAGTTTGAACTTTTTAATAAAGCTATTCAATTTTCTGTTTGATTCTGGAATATATCCTGATGGCTGGAAAGAATCTATAGTTCTGCCTTTATTTAAAAGGGGAGAAGTCAATGATGTGAACAATTACAGGGGTATTTCTTTGAGTAATATTTGTAGTAAGTTGTATAGTTCTGTTATTAATAGTAGGTTATGTGAATGGGTACGCTTCAATGATATAACTGGGGAACATCAAGCTGGGTTTAAAAAAGGTTACTAAACAATTGACCATATATTTACGCTACTAGCTACCGTGCAAAACAGTTTGTAAATAATCAGAAGTTATATGTTGCCTTTGTTGATTTCGAAAAGGCTTTTGATTCAGTCTCTCGTAAACTTTTATGGCCTATTTTGATAAAAAATGGAGTTAAAGGTAAATTATTTCGTTGCGTAAAAAATATGTACAGTGAAGTGAAAGCAAGAATACGATCAGGAGCAAAATTATCTGATTCTTTTATGTGTTCTCGTGGTGTTAAACAGGGTGATGTCTCTAGCCCCGTGTTGTTTTCGTTGTTCATAAACGAGCTAGCCCTGGAAATAATTGAAAATGGTAGGCATGGAGTAACTTTTGATTTTTTAGAATTGTTTATTTTGCTGTTTGCTGATGACATTGTATTATTGTCCACGACAGTAATTGGTCTCCAACGTCAACTTAATTCTTTATACTCTGCAGCCAAAGGACTTGAATTACATGTTAACATGAAGAAGACTAACATTATTGTTTTTCGTAATGGTGGGTACTTGGCAAAAGTTGAGAGATGGACCTATGGAAATGAGAGAGTCGTTGTAGTGAATGCGTATAAATATCTAGGAATATACTTTACAACTAAACTCAGTTTTAATTATGCCTGTCAAGATATCGCAAACAGAGCAAAGAGAGCAATTGTAGTTATTCTTCATATTTTGTACAAACTAGACTGTAACTCATTTAGTATTTTTACGAAGCTGTTTGACTCACAAGTTCAACCAATTCTGCAGTATGGAGCTGAAATCTGGGCTTTCGAAAAAAGTATGATCACAGAGAAAGTTCACCTGTATGCATTGAAGCGTTTCTTAAATGTTGATATGAGAACTCCAAATGATATGATTTATGGAGAACTCGGAAGATATCCAATTTACCTGAACTCCTATGTAAAATGTATTAAATATTGGCTGAAATTAACTAGAATGCATGAAGATAGGTTACCCTTTAAGGCATACAAAATGTTGATGTTTTTGGATAATAATGGAAAGAAGACATGAGCTTCTAGTGTGCGATTATGTTTGAATTCATATGGGTTTGGGTTTGTTTGGGATAATCAGGGCGTTCAAAACATATCTGGATTTTTGAAATGTTTTAAAGACAGAATTATTGATTGTAGATGGCAAAACTGGCATGATCATGTTGATCATAGTGATAGATTCTTACAGTACAGATTCTTTAAGACAACGCATGAGCTAGAGCTATATGTCAATGTTAAAATGAATCGTTATGTTATGAGCACATTAGCAAAGTTTAGATTTGGTGTTTCTGATATCGCTTGTCATCGTTTCAGATACTACAACTATGCCGAAGGCGAATTTATATGCCGTTTATGTGGTTTAGCCAAAGAGGATGAAGTTCATTTTTTGTTGTTCTGTCCTTTATTACATGATCTTAGAACCAAACTTATTCAACCTAAGTATTTTACTGAACCATGTCATTTCAAGGTAATATTACTGTTGTCGTCAAGAAAAGAAAACATTATCTGCAATCTGGCTATGTATATTTATGAAGCACAAAAAAGACTGCGTGATGTTGTGCATTAACTTCATTCTACTATGTATGTTTTCATTGTTGCACTGAAAAGGATCATTATCTATAATGTCTTAGGCGTAAGTTGCATTGTATAATTGTGTAAATGCCCCCTTCAGTATGGGGCCATGGCCTTAAATCTGAATAAATATTCGTATTCGTATTCGTATTCGTATTCTCTCTCTCTCTCTCTCTCTCTCTCTCTCCTCTCTCTCTCTCTCTCTCTCTCTCTCTCTCTCTCTCTCTCTCTCTCTCTCCTGCAGCCAAGTAAAGAAATCACGAGAATAAGACCCACTCGATAGTCATGGCCCCTGACGGCCAATGGTCAACTTAAAACGTCAAATTGGCCACCTGGGGGCATGAAGGCCGAATGGGTTTTTTTCCACGTGAATCTTTACTTGGGGGTAGACAGACAGAAACAAAAAACAAACAAAAAAACAGAACGCGACGAATTTATACTTCTTTGCCAGTGAAATATCGGACAAAACGGCCGCTTACTTAGAGCCGGCCGTTTTGTCCAACCAGGCCGTTTTGTCCGACAAAAAATTGAAAGTCGGACAAAACGGCCGGCTACGTACCGTTATCGGGTTAGTGATCAGAACTAGAGCAGTCTCTTTAAGACAGTTTAACTGTGAACATTTTGGGGATGGTCCAGTTCACAGGTTGTTAGCATCATTGATCGGATCGGCGGGGGTGACATGTTTTCGTCAACAACATTGAAATCTTTCAGCTGTCTCATGAAAGACAATGTCATCACACAATGAATTAGCGGAGCTCGAAAGTCTTACCAATACTCTGTTTTACAGCTCAAACTTTATTTCATGCTAAAGCGCTAAAGAACAATATGTTATGTGACGATGCGTGGACAGGAACTAAGAAAGAAAGCGATATTCACTGATGTCTCTTATAGGGTTGGTTGTGACGGAGGAGCACTTTGCAAAGTATTTTCAGTAGGTACTTCAGCGCAACTAAAAGCTTTTGCTTTGTTTTTTCAACAAGTCTGTTGATTTTGTCTTGCAGTCAGTTAAAGACCTCTCTTTTGTCAGCCTCGGAGGTCACCATCAGTGTTCAGCAGAACCCTCATTGATTAAATGTATGTTTATACAAAAGCATACA
Organism: Conus canariensis; assembly: GCA_033310375.1. NCBI lineage: Eukaryota > Metazoa > Mollusca > Gastropoda > Neogastropoda > Conidae > Conus > Conus canariensis. The sequence goes on from CM065720.1 coordinate 196,313, forward strand.
TGCATGCATATTAGAGTGGCATGCACCCAGAACAACCAGGTCACACAGAAGGACCTGTCAACTGTCATAGTGAATGTGATTCACATTATATTTCAAAGTGTGATTCCATCATCAGAACCAGGAACTGTCCACACTGCTTTGCCCTTTTCCCGAACAGTACATTGCCTTATGCTCCGGCGGACAAAGACACAGGTGTTATATATACTAAACCAAGTAAGTATTGCATCATATGACTTGCTGACAACCTAACACTTTCTGTTCAGCTGTTACACAGCATACGTCGAAGAATGGCTGTAAGTATTTCTTGTTTCTTCGAAAAGAGGAATAGAATATTCATTTGAATGAAAACTGGCAGCTTTTTCAGTGTTCAAATATGCACGAGTATCTTTGCTTATCTCTGTGTCCGTCTCTTTCCGCAGAAAAATAGAGTTTGGATGCCAATTCATTCATCTAGCACACGTTTGCACATAGAAATGGACACGTACCCTCTTCATGTAAGGTCTTTTTGTGAAATGTATGACGTATTGGTGGAAAATGATAAAGCTTCCACAGCCTTGTTTGTGCAGACATGCTTATCATATGATGCTGTTACAAATGAAACGGGGCAAAGAAAATTGGGCTTATAATGTAAAGAAGAATGTATCACAACAGGGCTTTGGAGCAGTGTGGATGACTCAAGGAGTGGGAAACGAGCAGCAGTTTATTGCAGAATTTAAAAATAGACTTATTTCTTCTTTTAAACAGAACTGACATTCAGATATAGGAACCAAACTAAGTGTCGTTGTTTTTCTTCTCTTTTAAGAATATATTTAATTCAGAAAAGTTTGTTGACGTTATTACGGAGAAATGGCATATAGCGCAAAAGGTTCGAGTGTGGAACATCCACAAAATCACCATGCCCTTCAAGTGGAAACACTGTCGACAGCAAACACATTTTATTTCAATGTACTGCATGTAATGAGGTGCGTGCAAAATATTCAGTTTTCACGTTGGACGTTTCTAAAAGACAAGATGTTGTTTCTTTGTTGTTATCTGAAGACTATAGTATAACTACATCACTTGCTAAATTCATAGCAGAAGCAATGAAAATTTGTCAGAAGCATGTGTATAATACTGTATAAAAGGTATCTAATCCGGTAAATGCCAGTTACAGTATGTGGAGGTGTTCAATGATACCATCGTCGCTTGACTGGGTGGATGGTCGAATCAATCTACAACATCACATTTTCGAATCAATTATTTGATTGTTATTCTTGTAATGTTGACCAGGAATCCAAGCCAGAATAATGTTGTAACCATCCGCTTTCAACTTGGTCAAAAGTTCAAAAAAGTGTAAAAGTTCTGGGTGCTGAAGGTTGCGGCCAGCTATGGCCTCCAACGCTGGCAGTGAATCTGACAGAACCAGAAAGTCCCTCTTCTTAGATTGTGAGATTATCTTCAATGCCAGAACCAGAGCAGTAAGCTCAGCAGAATAGACAGAAGCATCTGGAGGTATATGTTCTAACAGTATTTGAGGAGCCCCAGGGCAATAGGCTGCACAGGCCACTCCATCCTCAGACTTGGAACCGTCTGTGAAAATTTTCTGATAAGATGGAAATTTTGAACAGAGGTCAGCATACAATGCCTTGTATGCCAGAGAGCTGTTAGACTCTTTACGAAAAGCTGCAAGATCAAAACAAATCTCTGGTGTGAAAAAGGTCCACGGAGGCTGATCTGGAAACCTGGAAAAATCGGACACAACTCCTAGGTCTAGACCTGCATTCCGCACGTGAGGCTGCATACGAAGACCAAACGGCAGAATACAGTTAGGGTTGTTTTCAAATTTACTTTGGAACGGAGGGTCAAAAACACAGTCATAGGCAGGGTTTTCTGGTTCCGAGAACAGTCTGATATAATAATTCAAAGACAGTTTCAGCCTGCGGTTGGACAGTGAGGGGACAGTGAGGGGTCATGTTGGCATCGGAGGGAACGAAATGGTTGATCGTTTAGCCAAGAATGCCACAAGAGAGAAATTGTCCAACATATATATCCCCTGTTCAGATCTGGAACCCAAAATTAACAATTATGTTAGAGACCTCCGGCAAGAGGACTGGAATACACAGACGGATAACAAACTCTTTCAGATCCGTCCAAACCTTAAGGAGTTCCTCTCATCTACGTCTGGTGGTCGTAAAGAAGAAACAGTTCTGTGCCGGCTGCACACCGGCCATTCGTATTTTACCCATTCGTACCTTTTAAAGAGTGAAGAAGCTCCGTGGTGCATTCCATGCCATGTGCCACTCACAATGAAACATATTCTTTTAGAGTGTTGGGACTTGCACGATGTGAGACACAACATTTTACGGCAGATTCCATGAAAACCTTGTTCAGAGATGTCCCACCTGATGCCATCTTTGAGTTCTTGAAAGAGATTAACATTTTTCATCGGATCTGAGATTTTACAGTGGAAAGATTTTTTTAACAAACTTTCGGATGGTTTTTCGATGTATTTTAAAGAATTGTGTGAATGACTGACTTGTGAGTTGATTTTAACGTGGTGACAGCCCTGATGTGGCCCTTTGCGGTCGGCTGGGCTATAAGCAACATTATCTTATCTTATCTTATCTTGTAATGTTGACGGGGTTCTCGTATTTGAGGATATCCGGAAATATTTCCTAGAAGTTCTATTTGTTTTGGTTTGATTAATCATGGGGAATAACTGTGTGATATTGCTGGTAATGAAAAACAAAGTTATTCTAACCCCCCGTATCAAAAGACCTTCCAGTTATGATAATAAAATATCAAAGTGTCAAAGAGTCAACTCTCTCTCTCTCTCTCTGTCTCTCTGTTTCTGTCTCTGTCTGTCTGTCTGTCTGTCTGTCTGTCTGTCTGTCTCTCTCTCTCTCTCTCTCTCTCTCTCTCTCTCTCTCTCCCTCTCTCTCTCTCTCTCTTTCGTATCGTATTGTAGTTCTAGTGACTTTTTGCATGGTTCTTTTGTTGCCTTTTTTATTTTGCATTGTTGACCCTAACTCAGGGCGAGGACTGGATGTAAAAAAGCACATCAGTGCTTATCTATTATCCTCGTAAATAAAGAATTTTGTCTTGTCTTGTCTTCTCTCTCTCTCTCTCTCTCTCTCTCTCTCTCTCTCTCTCTCTCTCTCTCTCTCTCTCTCTCTCCTACACAAACACACGCACGCACACACACACACAGAGAGAGAGAGAGAGAGAGAGAGAGAGAGAGAGAGAGAGAGAGAGAGAGAGAGAGAGAGAGGAAGCAGCTTCTCAAGCTCAGTTGCAGCAAGAAAGCCTTTGAACACCGGCTGAAAAGTATGGTGATCTTTATCGACAACGTGTACATGTACGCGAGTTGTGTTGATTCTGCGCTGCTAAGAGACTAATATCACAGGCTTCTGCCGGGTCACATCTGTCTTCAATCAGCGCTAAAACCAGAGAACAAGAAATGGTCACTGAGGACCATCCACAAGGGGGCTTAGTAGGTGGTGTCCTGCCTATGTTGGATCCGAAGAGGCACCAATGAACACCACCAAAGTGACTCGGCAGCAGCGCAGTGTCTCCTCCGATGGGTTACCTCTTGATGGTTTGACATTAACTGCTTGCTGTAGATTGCTGGTGCCGGGGCTGTGGCTGTGGATAGAAGGGATCGGAATGAGCGGCCAGGGCGCAGTCCCACTGAGGTGGCACAAAAGATGGGATAGAACCAAAAAAAAAATGTTTGTGCTTTCTTAAAAAGTGAAATACAGCCTTGCTTGATGTCATCCAGTCTCCAGGCTCTGGATGTAGATTGGCTGTTTCAATGACCGTCTTTGCATCAGTTGACAGTTTAAGAATGGATTTCACTCAAAATCAGCAAGAAGAAAACCCAACAAGTAACAAAAGCAGTGAAGACAAGTTTTGCTATGGCAACAAATGCAGACAAGACAGTGACATATGCAACCATTTCAAAGCAACACCAAACCTATATAGCCGTTTCATCGCTGACTTCCGAACAAGAAATATCCAATACAGCCTGTAAGATAAATATAGACAACAAATTGGGATGCCACACAAAAAGAGCAAACTAAAAACAATACACACACATCATCATCATCATCATCATCATCATCATCATCATCATCATGATCATCATCAACAACAACAACAACAACAACAACAACACATTAAACGCTGATGTGAGACACCGGTCTATCTCTTGTTGCTAGCGAGGAAGACGGTAACAAGTTTAAAGAGGGAGTCAGGTGCATAACATTTATGGCAAATGTAATTATGACAATGAATATTTTGTATTTAAAAAAATCAGTAAATGTAATTCAGACCTAAAAATTGACGACATGGCATTTGTTATTTAGTGTCTATACAAAACACCGACAAATTAATGGCAGTCTCTCCAACCACCGAATTCATCCCACCCCTCCACATCATTTGACCACATCGGTGGAAAATTCTCTGGCCACTGAATGTACACCCTCACCCCCTTCAGTGACTAGTTTGATTACGCCTCTATAATTAATTTGGCCACATAATTTATCCTGGCACTGGCCTTTCAATCCCAATCTTACCCATACCCCTGGAGGTCCATCTGGCCACATCTTCCCCATACCTCTGGACGTCCATCTGATCACATCTTCCCCATACCTCTGGACGTCCATCTGACCACATCTTCCCCATACCTCTAGACGTCCATCTGACCACATCTTCCCCATACCTCTGGACGTCCATCTGGCCACTTCTTCCCCATACCTCTGGACGTCCATCTGACCACTTCTTCCACATACCTCTGGACGTCCATCTGACCACATCTTCCCCATACCTCTAGACGTCCATCTGACCACATCTTCCCCATACCTCTGGACGTCCATCTGGCCACATCTTCCCCATACCTCTGGACGTCCATCTGACCACATCTTCCCCATACCTCTGGACGTCCATCTGACCACATCTTCCCCATACCTCTGGACGTCCACCTGACCACATCTTCCCCATACCTCTAGACGTCCATCTGACCACATCTTCCACATACCTCTGGACGTCCATCTGACCACTTCTTCCCCATACCTCTGGACGTCCATCTGACCACTTCTTCCTCATACCTCTGGACGTCCATCTGACCACATCTTCCCCATACCTCTGGACGTCCATCTGGCCACATCTTCCCCATACCTCTGGACGTCCATCTGACCACATCTTCCCCATACCTCTGGGACGTCCATCTGACCACATCTTCCCCATACCTCTGGACGTCCATCTGACCACATCTTCCCCATACCTCTAGACGTCCATCTGACCACATCTTCCACATACCTCTGGACGTCCATCTGGCCACTTCTTCCCCATACCTCTGGACGTCCATCTGACCACTTCTTCCCCATACCTCTGGACGTCCATCTGGCCACATCTTCCCCATACCTCTGGACGTCCATCTGACCACATCTTCCCCATACCTCTGGACGTCCATCTGACCACATCTTCCCCATACCTCTGGACGTCCATCTGACCACATCTTCCACATACCTCTGGACGTCCATCTGACCACTTCTTCCCCATACCTCTGGACGTCCATCTGACCACTTCTTCCCCATACCTCTGGACGTCCATCTGACCACTTCTTCCCCATACCTCTGGACGTCCATCTGACCACTTCTTCCCTATACCTCTGGACGTCATCTGACCACTTCTTCCCCATACCTCTAGACGTCCATCTGACCACATCTTCCCCATACCTCTAGACGTTCATCTGGCCACTGCATTGATCTTCAGCCATACCAGTCTTGATCTGATCCACACCTTGGCTCTGGTTGTAGCCACTGAAGGCTGTCACTGCCCCCTGTCATTATCATTTCAACCACATAACTGGCAATCTCTCTGGGCACTGAATTCACCCCTGTCCCTTCCAATTGCTATCTTCACCCCATTACATCTCTCTGGGCACTGAATTCACCCCTGTCCCTTATAATTGCTATCTTAACCCCATTACATCTCTCTGGGCACCGAATTCACCCCTGTCCCTTCCAATTGCTATCTTAACCCCATTACATCTCTCTGGGCACTGAATTCACCCCTGTCCCTTCTAATTGCTATCTTAACCCCATTACATCTCTCAGGCCACCGAATTCACCCCTGTCCCTTCCAATTGCTATCTTAACCCCATTACATCTCTCTGGGCACTGAATTCACCCCTGTCCCTTCTAATT
>CM065720.1:217500-230000 GCA_033310375.1 Conus canariensis
CATACAAGAGTAACACATACTAAAGTAAACACACATCACCGTCAATGAACATACATACAAGAGTAAACACATACATAAAGTAAACACACATCACCGTCATTGAACATACATACAAGAGTAACACATACATAATAAACACACATCACCGTCATTGAACATACATACAAGAGTAAACACATACATAAACACACATCACCGTCATTGAACATACATACAAGAGTAACACATACATAAAACACACATCACCGTCATTGAACATACATACAAGAGTAACACATACATAAACACACATCACCGTCATTAACATACATACAAGAGTAACACATACATAAACACACATCACGTCAGTTAACATACATACAAGAGTAACACATACATAAACACACATCACCGTCATTTAACATACATACAAGAGTAACACATACATAAACACACATCACCGTCAATGAACATACATACAAGAGTAACACATACATAAACACACATCACCGTCAGTTAACATTACATACAAGAGTAACACATACATAAACACACATCACCGTCATTTAACATACATACAAGAGTAACACATACATAAACACACATCACCGTCAATGAACATACATACAAGAGTAACACATACATAAACACACATCACCGTCAGTTAACATACATACAAGAGTAACACATACATAAACACACATCACCGTCATTTTAACATACATACAAGAGTAACACATACATAAACACACATCACCGTCAATTAACATACATACAAGAGTAACACATACATAAACACACATCACCGTCATTTAACATACATACAAGAGTAACACATACATAAACACACATCACCGTCATTAACATACATACAAGAGTAACACATACATAAAGTAAACACACATCACCGTCATTTAACATACTACAAGAGTAACACATACATAAACACACTCACCGTCATAACAACATACAAGAGTAACACATACATAAAAACACCCATCCGTCATTAAACATACATACAAGAGTAACACATAATAGAACACATCAACGTATTAAACATACATACAAGAGTAACACATACATAAAGTAAACAACATCACCGTCATTTAACATACATACAAGAGTAACACATACTATTAAACAACATCACCGTCATTAACATACATAAAGTAACACATACATAAGTAAACACACATCACCGTCATTAACATACATACAAGAGTAACATACATAAACAACATCACTGTCATTAAACATACATCAAGAGTAACACATACATAAACACACATCACCGTCATTAACATACATACAAGAGTAACACATACATAATAAACACCATCACCGTCATTTAACATACATACAAGAGTAACACATACATAAAAACCACATCACCGTCATGAACTACATACAAGAGTAACACATACATAATAAACACCATCACCGTCATAACATACTAAAGAGTAACACATACTATAAACACAATCACCGTCATTAACATACATACAGAGTAACACATACATAAATAAACACACATCACCGTCATTTAACATACATACAAAGTAACACATACATAAAGTAAACAACATCACGTCATTAATCATACAAGAGTAACAATACATAAACACACATCACGTCATTAACATACATACAAGAGTAACACATACATAAACACAATCACCGTCATTTAACATACATACAAGAGTACACATACTAAGTAAACCCATCACCGTCATTAACATACATACAAGAGTAACACATACATAAACACAATCACCGTCATAACATACATACAAGGTAAACATACATAAGTAAACACACATCACCGTCAATTACATACATACAAGAGTAACACAAATAAAACACATCACCGTCATTAACATAATCAAGAGTAAACATACATAAAAACATCACGTCATTTAACATACATACAAGGTAACACATACATAAAGTAAACACACATCACCGTCAATGAACATACATACAAGAGTAACAATACATAAACACACATCACGTCATTAACATACATACAGAGAAACATACTAAGTAAACACATCACGTCATTTAACATAATACTAGGTAACATCATAAATAAAACACATCACCGTCTTAACATACATCAAGAGAACACATCATAACACATCACGTCTTACTAACAGGTAACACATACAAACACACATCACGTCATTAACTCATACAGAGTAACACATACATAAGTAAACAACTCCCGTCATTGAATACATAAAGATACCATACCTAAGTAACACATACCGTCATTTACATACTACAAGAGTAACACATATAACACACTACCGCTAATCTACAAGAGTACACTATAACACATCACGCATTCTACATCAAGAGTAACATCATAGTAAACACACAACCGTCATTGAACATACATACAGAGTAACACATACAAGTAAACACCATACGTCATGAAATATACAAGTAAACACATAAACCCATCACGTCATTAATACTACAGAGTACACATACATAGTACACATACGTATTAATACTACAGAGTACATATAACACCACACTCATAACATACTACAGGAACCATCTAGTACAACACGTCATAACATAACAAGAGTACACTACTAAACAATCACCGTCATTAATACATACAAGTACAATACTAAGTAAACAACACACGTCAATACATAATACAATAAATACATAAACCACATACCGTCATAACTCTCAGGTAAACATCATAAAGAACACACACGTCATGAATATACAAGAGTACAAAACCACGATTACATATAAGGAACATACAAGTAACAATCCCTCATAACACATCAGGTAAAACACCGATGATACTCAAAACTAAACACTCACGTATATATCAAGAAATAAAGTAAACAATCACCGCATTACTATAAGACACTAACCCACGTCATATCATAGATAACACATAAAAAACTCACGCTTACTACAGGTATCAAACCATCGTATTTAACAACATACAAGTAATAAATACACTCCGCATAATAATCGAGACATAATAAACGCTCACGTCATAATAAAATAACATAATACACACATCACGTTAACATATAAGAACATATAAGTAAACACAATACGTATTAAATACTACAGTACAATACTAAACACACATACGTCATAAAAAGAGTACATACTCCCCGTATTAAATATACAGAGACATCATAAATACACCGTATACATCTAAGGTAACATCAAACCATACCGTCTAATAATCAGGTCCACATAAGTAACATCACGATTTAAATCAAGAGTAAATATAAAACCTCACTATACCTCATACAATAATAAACACGTATTACTCCAGTCATAAGAACATCACGATTTAATCTACAGGTACAATAGTACCTCCGTATATATACAGGTCTACTAAAATCAGAGAATATAAGGTAAACTAAAGTAACCAGCATGATATCAGGTACATACTAACATCACGTCATTAATATGAAAGTAATATAACATAGTCTTTAATAAGATCTAGTAACAATCACTCAATGAAAAAGTAAAAACATCAGTATTACATACAAGTCAACAAAGAAAATCCCGTATAAATAAAAGGTCAATAAAAAATCGATAATATAAAGAGTACATAAAAATACGTTTATCATCAAGTAAAATAAACATCACGTATTGAACATACATACAAGAGTAACACATATAAATAAACACACATAACCGTCATTTAACATACATACAAGAGTAACACATACATAAACACACATCACCGTCATTTAACATACATACAAGAGTAACACATACATAAAGTAAACACACATCACCGTCATTTGAACATACATACAAGAGTAACACATCCCTAAAGTAAACACACATCACCGTCATTGAACATACATACAAGAGTAACACATACATAAAGTAAACACACATCACCGTCATTTAACATACATACAAGAGTAACACATACATAATAACACACATCACCGTCATTTAACATACATACAAGAGTAACAACATAATAAACACACATCACCGTCAATGAACATACATACAAGAGTAACACATACATAAATAACACACATCACCGTCATTGAACATACATACAAGAGTAACACATACATAAACACACATCACCGTCATTGAACATACATACAAGAGTAACACATACATAAACACACATCACCGTCATTTAACATACATACAAGAGTAACACATACATAAAGTAACACACATCACCGTCATTTAACATACATACAAGAGTAACACATACTAAAGTATACACACATCACCGTCATTGAACATACATACAAGAGTAACACATACAGTAAACACACATCACCGTCAATGAACATACATACAAGAGTAACACATACTAATAAACACACATCACCGTCAATGAACATACATACAAGAGTAAACACATACCTAACATAAACACACATCACCGTCATTGAACATACATACAAGAGTAACACATACCTAAAGTAAACACACATCACCGTCATTCAACATACATACAAGAGTAACACATACATAAAGTAAACACACATCACCGTCATTTAACATACATACAAGAGTAACACATACTAAAGTAAACACACATCACCGTCAATGAACATATATACAAGAGTAACACATACATAAAGTAAACACACATCACCGTCATTTAACATACATACAAGAGTAACACATACATAAAGTAAACACACATCACCGTCATTTAACATACATACAAGAGTAACACATACATAAACACACATCACCGTCATTTAACATACATACAAGAGTAACACATACATAAAGTAAACACACATCACCGTCATTAAACATACATACAAGAGTAACACATACATAAAGTAAACACACATCACCGTCATTTAACATACATACAAGAGTAACACATACATAAACACACATCACCGTCATTTAACATACATACAAGAGTAACACATACATAAAGTAAACACACATCACCGTCATTGAACATACATACAAGAGTAACACATACATAAACACACATCACCGTCATTTAACATACATACAAGAGTAACACATACATAAAGTAAACACACATCACCGTCATTGAACATACATACAAGAGTAACACATACATAAACACACATCACCGTCATTTAACATACATACAAGAGTAACACATACATAAACACACATCACCGTCATTTAAATACATACAAGAGTAACACATACATAAAGTAAACACACATCACCGTCATTGAACATACATACAAGAGTAACACATACCTAAAGTAAACACACATCACCGTCAATGAACATACATACAAGAGTAACACATACATAAACACACATCACCGTCATTTAACATACATACAAGAGTAACACATACATAAAGTAAACACACATCACTGTCATTGAACATACATACAAGAGTAACACATACATAAAGTAAACACACATCACCGTCATTGAACATACATACAAGAGTAACACATACATAAACACACATCACCGTCATTTAACATACATACAAGAGTAACACATACATAAAGTAAACACACATCACCGTCATTGAACATACATACAAGAGTAACACATACATAAACACACATCACCGTCATTTAACATACATACAAGAGTAACACATACATAAACACACATCACCGTCATTTAACATACATACAAGAGTAACACATACATAAAGTAAACACACATCACCGTCATTTAACATACATACAAGAGTAACACATACATAAACACACATCACCGTCATTGAACATACATACAAGAGTAACACATACATAAAGTAAACACACATCACCGTCAATGAACATACATTGCTTTTGTCTAACAAGCCTTAACGTATGCAGTATCTTATTCATACAATGAATTATCATCCGAAACTGAACCTACTTTCGGGGCGTAAAATATGTACATACCCAAACTTCTTAACTGAAAAACATTTTCACTTTGTGAGGCACATACTAAAGATTGGTCATTTATATTCCCACAATATTTCGAAAGATACTTTTGTCGCAATCTGGTATGTTTGGAACATTCAAAAAGAAAGCGGAATTCATTTTCGATTTTATCAGAAAACGGACATTTCTTAGACTTGTTATTATATCTGTTGTAACCATTTATGCCACATATTCCCAACCGAAATTTTGTAAAAGCATTACAAAGCTTAGAAATCGAAATTGTGGACAAATATTTTTCTGGCTGTATCAATATTTAATCGATCACTATCTTTTAATTTGGAATTCCAGTCTTGCCAAAAACGATCTATTATGCGCTGTTTCAGTTCTTTCAAAAAACAATTTCGTTGTCAACGCCACCATTTACCCATACTTCGGAGAAACCAAAAATGTCAAAACATCTTTTTTACAAAATGGCCAGTTATGTAGATTAGGACGTCCCTTGATGTGTTCCTGAATCTTATTCGAAATTAGCATATAAGCTTGTTTTGGAAATCTGTTAAGAAGCATATTTTGGAGTTTAAACCATTATTTTATTGACTTTAATGTACTGTCGATACATAAGGATATCGGCCAGTCTCTCTATAGACTATAGCATTCGGGGTTTGGGGACTGACATTTAATAAACCTTTGCAAGCAAACAGATGGATAGATTCAATGCATCAGAATTTGGTTAAACCCAACACCTCTGAAGCGTATAATAACACTGGTTTCACTTGGGCATCAGCGAGTTTGAAAAATATAGACATATCCATATTACCTAAAACCCACATCGTTTTCATGATTTCAGTAACTTTACTTTGGGTTCGTCTTGCATATTCTTCTGAAGCTGAGTCAAAGGACATTCTAGTTGAAAGCGTAAAACTGAGGTATCTATAGCTGTTTACAACCTCAATTTCTTTCCCATTTAGGTACCATTTTACTGCTTTTGAGAGAAACCCCACTTTGTGGAAGACCATGACTTTAGTTTTCTCAAGATTCATGATAAGCCCCAAAGTGTCAAAAGCTCTCTGCAAATTATCTAACTGGTTCTGGCGAACTTCAGATTCATTTATGTCATCATCAAGATCAAGGACATGTATATCTTCTTGTAGATTTTCATATGTTATATCTGACGCATCATCAGAAAGATCAGGATCGTGTTCTCTGCTTTCTGTTTGGAGGACATTTTCAAAATGTTGCTTCCATTGTACTATCGGAATTGTGGGCAAATTGAACACTTTCCTTCTAGCTCGACGTATTGTTGACCAGAATTGGTTACTGTCATGTTTACTTTGCGTTAAAGTATCTAAAGTCGGTTTCCGATAACTTCTCTTTTTCTCTTTAATCTTATTAGAATACTGTGATGCTTTCTGGCCACACGCGGTTTGATCTTCCTTACGCCACGTGCAACTTCTTCAGCTCTCTACCAGCTGCATGCTTTTTCTGCTGACACTCTTTGTCAAACCGCCGGTTTGTGTTGCGTGTACGTAAATCGTGCACTGTCCTGCTTCTAGCAAAAGCTTTGAAAATTTATCTACCGCTAATTCTATGTCACTTTCTATAGCATTTTTCAGCGTTCTTTTCTTGATCAATAGAATCATGGCCACATTTGCAATTAAGCTGAAGTACAACTGGCATGTGCTGGGATTCAATCCTGTTTTCAGCATAATAATCTTTCACTGAATAACAAATCAACAGAACACAAAACATAATCTATGACGCTATTACCACGTTCTGAAAGAAAGTAAACTGACCATCTCTGTCCCCAGTACACAAATCGTTTAAAGGTGTAAATTGAAAACTCCAACACAACTTAATGAATGATTTACCGAAACCATTGATAACCTTATCTTGCATAATGCCTAACAAAACGTTCATTATCATGGTGGACAAATATCTTGTCTGTTCCTTCATCTTCCGAACACCAGTCACTGATTCTTGCATTGAGGTCTCCAGCAATGACAAAATAGTCGTCTTCTCCTCGTTTGTATCTTGTAAGAAGAAATTGTTCCAGCACATCAAGATTACTCCCAAAACCCTTGTCTTCTTAATAAACACTATTCACAGGATGATTATACAATCCTATTAACAAATATCTGTATCTAAATGAAAGAGGGTGTAGGAGAGTTTAACTCAATCAATGTTTTCAAGATGCGTATCAACAATCACAGAGAACTGACTGAAAAATTTATCAATAACACAGTCCCTCCTGATCTGCGTCCCGTTTTACTAAGCTTGACTGCTGGACAATGAACAACCGTAAAGTCTTTAAAATGAAGAGAAAAATCAACTCCAGGAAAAATGAATGTCTCATCAAAGCACACTGTCAAAAGAAGTAATATAATTCGCAAAATCAAATAAGTCAACTTAGACTTAAGACCATCAATATTCCAAGAAATGAAAGAAAGAGATCCATTAGAATTAAAACCAGAAGAGTGTGTTTGTTTTCACTCTGAGCGTGTGTGTGCATTCCTGTTTATGGGTGTAGGGTGTAGGCCTTGGCCTGACCATTACATCTTTCTGTTCACTGAAGCAGAACGAGTGGTTGCACCCCGCGTTTTTGTTCAAACTGCTCTGTTGTTCAGTTGCTCTGTTGTTCAGTTGCTCTGTTGTTCAGTTGCTCTGTTGTTCAGTTGCTTTGCCAGTTCGGGTTTTCGGTTTCGCCCCCTTGGGACTTTGCAAAGACAATGCATCAAAGGGTTTGTGACGTCAGTGTGAGTCCCTTTGTTGACGGTAGAGTTGGCGTTACCAGAGGCAGGAGTCCCAGGATTCTCCACTAACCCGTTGCCCCGGTTGGCTGGCTGGATTGCATGGTGTTGAGGCCGAGGCGTTGCTTTTGTGGTTTCACGTGCAGCCTCCCTCTGACGAAATAGCCTTGTTAACGACCAATCTGTCGCCCCTGCCCAATTTGTCGCCCGGCGACAGATTGGGCCTCAACACCAGGACCAATTTGTCGCCCAGGCGACAGATTGGTCCTCAACACCAGGACCAATCTGTCGCCCATTCTAAGTTTTTGAGGGCGACAGATTGGGTCGCACTTCACTGTCCAATCTGTCGCCCCTTGGCCAGTTTGTCGCTGACTTACCTTGCTCTCAATAAGTTGATGTTGGGCCACAGTTTCTCTCATTCCCATACTTTCTCTCACTTTAGGAGAAAGTGTGGGGGCTCACTTTCTCTCACTTAAGAAGAAAGTGCGGGATTGAGAGAAAGTGTGGTCCTTCCCCTTCTGCACTTTCTCCCACGTGAGAGAAAGTATGAGGGCGCCCCCACACTTTCTCCGATTGTGAGAGAAAGTGTGGGAAGTGCCCCATATTTTTATTTATTTATTTATTTTCAATTTCGTTATTAGTTTCTTGTCTTTCCTTAACATCAAACTAAGAGCCAAATGATAATAAAATCTAATAAAAAGTGACGGAATGAGACAGGAGTTTATTGTTTTTCTACTGAATGGTCACATTGAGAAATCTTCAGAGTGCATGATCAATCAGAAAAAAATCAAACATGCAAGTGTCAAGTAGTTAAATCAACTAGTTATCAAATCCAAATGATATAATTCACGCTGGAAAGTATGCAAACACACAAAAAATGTTGCTTATGTTATTATATGGACATGGTATTAAACATTGGCCATAAACGTTACCTGTCCAATACTCTCCCTATCGAATGAGGTGACCACGAAGTAGTTCAGTTTATTGTAAAATCCAAATCTTCACTACTTAGGCTGCGTATGCTCTAATGGTAATTTTATAATATTCACAACCTAGATAACAAATGGTCAATGCCAAAACCAGTGGTCAGCTTCATGAAAATTTCACGTTCTCACTATTTCACTGCATATTGGTGTGTTATAAACGCTTCTGTACAGTTTACAATATAGATGTCCAGTGGTCAACAAGATTGACCAGTGGTCAGTTTCATGTAAATTTAATATTTTCCTGAGTTCACTCCATAACGATATGTTTAATGCTTTCTTTTTTTAATGTAGAAGACCAGTGGTCTGCAAGAAAGACTAGTGGTAAGTTTTATGTCAATTTCATATTTTCACTATCTCATTCTGTATTGATGTGTTATAGGGTGTATATGCTTCTTAAAACGTAGTATGACTAGTGGTTAGCAACAATGACCAGTGACCAGTTTGGAAAACGTAATTGCTCACTATTTATTATATGAATATTTCTGTGCTTCTTGCAATTTAGATGACCAGTGGTCAGTGTCAATGACCAGTGATCAGTTTTATGTCAATCCCATGTTTTAAAAAAGTTTGACAGAGTGTTGCTGCAGTGGTCAGTGACAATGACCAGTGATCAGTTTGATGCCAATTCCATATTTTAAAAAATGTTTGACAGACAAAATATTGTTGTGGTATGGGCGTTTCTCTGCTCCTTACAACGCAGATGACCGGTAATCAGCAAGAATGACCAGTTTTCATTGTGATGTAAATTCCATGTTTTCTCTATTTGATTGCATATTATTGTGTGATGAGCATTTTTTTTATACCTTTCATGACGTAGATGACCTGTGGTCACTTTGATGCAGTATCTATCTCTATATATTTTTAATATGTACGTCTCCTCTTAATATGATGTAGGTCAAAATAGGATGTATAGATTCTGTATCAAAGAGATCATGAACACCACTGAACTGACCATGTACAGTAAAACCCGATTAATTGAAAGAGCCTTTGAACCACCTGTGGACTTTTAATTATCCGAATTCAAAATCATCCGCTTGTTGCGTTAATCTAAATTTTTGCCCAATCTAAAAGAAACTCAAAATAAACCTAACAAATTGAAATTAACTGAGCAAGTCAAGGAGTAGTCCCAAGGAATTTCGATTAACTGGGCTTTGTTGCAGCATTGGCATTACCAGGAACCGAAAAGGACGAGAGAGAGAGAGAGAGAGAGAGAGAGAGAGAGAGAGAGAGAGAGAGAGAAGAGAGGAGAGAGAGAGCGTGGATGTGGGGTGGGTAGGGGGGAAGGGTTTTACGAAAACCCCTTTTAATGTGTGACATTGTTTTAGGATTTGTTCAGCGTTCCATTTTTACTTTTCTTGAACGGTGGTCTTTTTTCTTTTCATGTTTAAATGTATTTTCACGTCATTTTTGTTATTGACGTGGGCCTGTATTCACATCGGGATAGCATGGGGCCAATAGAATTTAACAGGATTTTTGGAAGAGCTTCTACGCTGGTATGGTGCCAATTCTCATGCTGTCTCAATGTGAATACAGACTCTGAGTGTTTTTATATTGTTTTTATTTCTAGTTTTTTTTCTAGACTAAGAAAACGTGTGCGAGAGGTGCCTGCCAGAAGTGACTGTCACAAAAGGAATTGGTACAATAAACCCTCACACCAAATCAGAAGAGAATTGGCCCCAATATCCTGGAGTTACAGGGGCCGTGATTCTTTATTACCCTGCCACAGGAGTTGAAACACTCCAACTTCAAACGTAGTTCGTTGTGACGCTGTGTTTTTCTATCCGCTGAAATATTCCCTCTTCAATCATGATGTCTTTCCTATAAGGTCTATCCTATCAAAATATGCAACACCCGGGCCCAATCTGTCGCCGGGCGACAGATTGGGCCTGGTGTTGAAGACCAATCTGTCGCCTGGGCGACAGATTGTTCCTGGTTTGAAGACCAATCTGTCGCCGAGCGACAAATTGGGCAGGGGCGACAGACTGTTAGTTAACATAGCCTGTCTTACCTTCCTCCTTCAGCTTCCTCGATCGTGCAGACCGCGTGTCAAGTCCTGTGTAGGTAGCTAGCAAGAGAGAGAGAGAGAGAGAGAGAGAGAGAGAGAGAGAGAGAGAGAGAGAGAGAAAGAGAGAGAGAGAGATGGTCGGCCATATGCTGTTTTAGAGAGAGAGAGAGAGAGAGAGAGAGAGAGAGAGAGAGAGAGAGAGAGAGAGAGAGATTCAAGCCGACAGGCCCATTACTAGAAAAGAGACACTTACGCAAGTCAAGAAATTTGAACACCTTCAGGATGGTCCCTTTGATATCCGCGCTATACTCCTCTGTTCGTAGGAACAAAAAGTGCTTCTTGGGAAACACTTTCAGCCACTCTTCAAAGTATACCACGTAACAGCTGAAGTGAAGGTCTACCTGAAAATAGAGAAGAAAGTAAAACCTTCAGTTGGAAATGTAATATAGTGTATTTGGAAACGGTTTTCAACCATTTTCTGTAAGGTATAGCGCAGCTGCTGAATAAGGGCCTGTCTAGAAAAATGCATGAGTAAATGTTGGTCTCAAAGTGAGGTGACAGCAACAGAAATTGAAACAAACGTAAAAGAAAAATGACTGTTCTGCTAGAATCAAAAGGGACAAACAAATGACAAGACAAAACACGACGCGTTTCGACCTATTTGGCCTTCTTCAGGCAAGACAAACAACATTCAGGACAATGAAATCGAAACTTGGCGCAATTTGAGAAGATATCTAATTGCTCGTTCTTTGTTTTCTTTGTTCTGAATGTTGTTTATCTTTTTTCTTTTAAATAAGTTAATTATTTTGACATAGTGTGGGTGAATCAGATCACATTCAGCATAGACAAGTTAGAAAATGCACCTCTGACAACAAAAAACCCACCTTCTACTCCATTACATAATTTTCTGGAGAAAACA
>CM065720.1:237500-242500 GCA_033310375.1 Conus canariensis
AGACGCGGCGAGTTCAAGCTGGACGAGATGAGGATGGAAAGAAACATTCAGAATCTGTAGAGAAGAGAGTAAAAGAAATGGAAAAGGAAACAGAAGAAAGAATGGAAAAGAAAAAAGAAAAACAGGAAAACAACATTGAAACAAGTGAGGAAAAAGAGAGGGAGATGGGGGAAGGAGGACGAGAGAGAGAGAGAGAGAGAGAGAGAGAGAGAGAGAGAGAGAGAGAGAGAGAGAGAGAGAGAGAGAGAGATGACGGCTGGTGGAATCAAAAGACAGAAAAGGTCCAGCACAACAACTCCGAAACGGACGTTTTTCAGCTTCATGAAAGCTGTATTTGGACCAAGGAAGCCCAGTGCTTCTCCATTCCTCTCGTCATGTGCTCCCAGTTTCCTCACAGACACAGACAGTCCATTCAAACGCTGCAGAGAACATTTCTCTAACCTCCTCAACAGACCTGGTTTCCTCACAGACACAGACAGTCCATTCAAACGCTGGAGAGAACATTTCTCCAACCTCCTCAACAGGCCCAGTTTCCTCACAGACACAGACAGTACATTCAAACGCTGGAGAGACCTCCTCAACAGACCCAGTTTCCTCAAAGACACAGACAGTACATTCAAACGCTGGAGAGACCTCCTCAACAGACCCAGTTTCCTCAAAGACACAGACAGTACATTCAAACGCTGGAGAGACCTCCTCAACAGACCTGGTTTCCTCACAGACACAGACAGTACATTCAAACACTGGAGAGACCTCCTCAACAGACCCAGTTTCCTCAAAGACACAGACAGTACATTCAAACGCTGCAGAGGACATTTCTCTAACCTCCTCAACAGACCTTCCACTTTAGAGCCTGCAGCCTTGGAATCAATGGAGCAGAACCCAGCACTGGATGACAATGACCTGTCCCGTCTTCAGAGTTGATCAATGGACGACCCACTGACGGTGGACAATTGTTAAGGAAAATGGTTTATCATTTGAAACGGGTATTGTTCATAAGACGATTTATTCACTTCTTAATCTTTCAATGCATGAAATATGTGTCATCTCCCCTAATGTAAGAGAGGACAAATTGAAAGGTTATCTTTTTTCATTATAAAAAGTAGACTATTTTGATATAGACTGTCTGTAGGAAACTCACTTAACTCACGATGTTTCTGTTTGGGAAAACGATGGGAAGGGAACTAACCGGAGTAAAGGAGATGTCATTCTTGTTTCAAAAGACTTTTCGGGAAAAGTGAGTTTAAAGCTGTCACAAAACAGAATCCTGATGGTTTCAGCTTCACATTAAAATTGTGTCTTCATTTTGGCAAATATAGATGCATCAAATAAATGTGCAAATAATCTAGCCTTTTAAAATTAGATTTAAGAAATATGTAATGATTAATCTCAAGACAATCTTTTCTAAAAGGGGGACTTTAACTGTATCCTCAATAAAGAGAGGCACATCGCATCAGGCAAGGATAACTGTGATGCTTAGGTAGATGAATTCAATACTACAAGAAATTTAGAATGAACCGACACATGGAGGTCGTTCCCTAAATTTAGAATGAACCGACACGTGGAGGTCGTTCCCTAAATTTAGAATGAACCGACACGTGGAGGTCGTTCCCTAAATTTAGAATGAACCGACACGTGGAGGTCGTTCCCTAAATTTAGAATGAACCGACACGTGGAGGTCGTTCCCTAAATTTAGAATGAACCGACATATGGAGGTCGTTCCCTAAATTTAGAATGAACCGACACGTGGAGGTCGTTCCCTAAATTTAGATTGAACCGACACGTGGAGGTCGTTCCCTAAATTTAGAATGAACCGACACGTGGAGGTCGTTCTCTAAAGACCAGAAACAACTCAGCTGGAATAGACGTCATTGCTCAGCGACAACAATTATTGTTAATTATCAGGAGCCATGATGTAACCCTGCATTTCCTGTGAAATGTTAAACGTTCCTAACTCCGATTACAAGGTAGTCGTTGTTCAATATCAGGAGCCATGATGTAGCCCTGCATGTCCTGTGAAATGTTAAACGTTCCCAACTCCGATTACAAGGTAGTCGTTGTTCAATATCAGGAGCCATGATGTAGCTCTGCATGTCCTGTGAAATGTTAAACGTTCTCAACTCTGATTACAAAGGAGTCGTAGTACAGTTCAAATCCGTGAATTTCTGCGTGGTCCAGGTTACTGAAAATTTAACAGCAGCTTTTAATTAAAAGCATTTCTTGCAATGTAGAACAACTGTCTACTCGATGATTCGTGATACGAGTATCTAATGAAGTGAATTTGAGAAACAACAATGTTTGAAAGATGACTGTGTCCTCTTGGCGCTCTCTAAGGCTGCCCTCCAATAATCCTCGAGGCGCCTTGACTGGCAGGACTTACTGCAAGGCCCAACAACCCGAATTCCTCCACCAGGCTCCTCAGGCACAGCAAGTCTGCCTCCAGCAATCAGCATCGATAGCACCAAACTGAAAACAGTTGGCCACTTAAACACTTTGGAAGTATCGCCTGTGTTGATGATTCTGTCGACAAGGATATAGCGGCAGTGTCAGTCAGTCTAGCAATCAGCATCGACAGCACCAAGCTGAAAACAGTTGACCACTTTAAACACTTATGAAATTTCGCCTGTGATGATTCTGTCGACAAGGATATAGCGGCAGTGTCGGTCAGCCCAGTCAAACTCTTTGTCACCTCTGCTTTGGTGTGTTGAATCGAAGGAATGTCGAGTTTTCAGTCAAGATCAAAGTGGACAAAGCAGTCGTGTTCATAACCATCCTTTGTGGTGTGAGTTATGGGCGCTGTACCAAATGCGCAATAAACATATAGACCGTTTCCATGGGCACCAGATACGATAAGGTGACCAACTGGGAGTTCTGGACAGAGCAAGCGTTGACGCCATGATTCACAAGCCCCAGCTGAAATGGACTGGCCATGTGAGGCACATGCACACCTCCTGCATGCCACGGTAGATCCTATCGGCATAGCCAGTCAGGGCAACGGGAAGACGGTGACCCCAAAGGAGCAACATACGGACTGTATCAGGGACAGCCTTAATGATGAGGGAACTGCCCAAAGAAACCCTGAAGTCTGCACTAAGGGCGGGATCCACTGGCAGGCACTGACAAGGAAAGCCTTCCGGTCCATGAGGTCTGCACTAAGGGCGGGATCCACTGGCAGGCATTGACAAGGAAAGCCTTCCAGTCCTTTGAGAACACAGCCTGGAGCAGGTCTGGTGTGCCAGAGAACGTGAGAAGGCCTAAACGTTCACATCCCTCTTAACGTCCTTCCAGAAAGCTCTGCTGTAGGGATTCACAATCTCATTGTCTAACCACATTCGGGCCCTGCAACGAAGAAGAAACGGAACAAAACTGACATCATTGGATGGACGATCAATTCAGGATAAAGGAGGGTACTGCGGGCACCGAGCATTCCCATATTAAATCATCCCTGTGTCTCAATAATGTTGTGACGGTTAAAGCCACACAAACGAAGCGTGTGAATCTTGTTAAGTCATGGGTTTTCCCTGATACATTGCTCACCTGTGACGAGGCGTTTGAGTTCCTTGGAGTTGAGGGCAGATGCTTTCTCCAGATACCTGGCCAAGATGCCAAATCCCTTGACGTACTTGTAGAACGGAATAGGGTCCCCCTTGTCATGCCGCGTTCTGTAGCCTGCCACACCATTGGCTGATATCAGGGTGATGGTCATGGTGAGAGTGATTCTCATCATCATTATCATCATGACGACGGCTATGACGATGACGACAACGACACCGACGATAACGATGATGATGGTGATGATGATGATGACGTTGTCTACCTCTTCCAGCTCCTCCTTCTCCTCCTCTTCCGTGTTCTGATCCTCCTCCTCTACTACTACTATCATCACCGCCACTACACTACTACTACATTACCACTACTACTATAGCTATGACTACTACTACTACTACTACTGCTGCTGCTGCTGCTGCTGCTGCTGCTGCTGCTGCTAATACTGCTACTTCAGTAGTACCACCATTGCTGCTGCTGTCACTTTCCTTTTCCAGTGTGAACTAACACCTGGGCCTCCCTCAGACCCATTATAAGCGATTTACTGAATCCTAGATCACTAAAATCAACGGATCAACCAATCAATCAACAACAAGAAAACCGTACTAATCAGTCATCGGCAAAACGAACAAACAGACTTCCGTTTGGGGTCCAGATGAGAATGGAAAGGTGGAGATGGACAAGACGAAACAAAACAAAACAAAACAAAAAACTACCCAGAGAGGCAATTTGTCTATTCTGACTCACGTATGACATGGGTGGAAAAATTGGGAGAGATGGAGCATGCAGATGTCGTTGTAACAACAGCAGCAGCTTCTTCTGTCGGACTACCAACATCTTGGTGAAGTATGTAACATATTAACTTCTGTCGGACTATCCACATCGTGGTGAAGTATGTAACATATTAACTTCTGTCGGACTATCAACATCTTGGTGAAGTATGTAACATATTAACTTCTGTCGGACTATCCACATCGTGGTGAAGTATGTAACATATTAACTTCTGTCGGACTATCCACATCGTGGTGAAGTATGTAACATATTAACTTCTGTCGGACTATCCACATCGTGGTGAAGTATGTAACATATTAACTTCTGTCGGACTATCCACATCGTGGTGAAGTATGTAACATATTAACTTCTGTCGGACTATCCACATCGTGGTGAAGTATGTAACATATTAACTTCTGTCGGACTATCCACATCGTGGTGAAGTATGTAACATATTAACTTCTGTCGGACTATCCACATCGTGGTGAAGTATGTAACATATCAAGCATGATGCAAAGAAAAGGAGCAGAAGACAGTGAATAAAACTATTAGAACAACACAAAAAGAAGAAGCAAGTGTCCCACTGCCATGTTCATGTCTCTGTGAGACTTGTCTTATTACCGCAGTAGTCCCCAATGATACTATGACGACAAGCACTTGTCTTATTACCGCAGTAGTCCCCA
>CM065720.1:247500-270000 GCA_033310375.1 Conus canariensis
CTGCACAGATCTCTGACATCATGACTGAATGAAGAATACTTAGAATATATGAAGCAGAGTAATCGATTGTTACTCTTCTGGCTTGTGTTTTTTGACATGTGTGTATCACACTGCGGTTCGTTGGACACCCCACACCCCACACCCAGTAGCCTGGCAAAACGACAACATTGATCTTAACATCATACTTCATGCTTGCAAAATTTGTCACAACAATATGAGTCTACAGAGGTAAGAAAACATAGAGCTAGCTTAACAATGTACATAGAAAAAAAATTCAAGAAAAAACAGTCGTACTGGTTGAACAATATGAACAATGAAAATAGACAAACGCGTAGACACGGTGCTGACTGAATAATACGTGTAGTTAAGAATACAAAAAGCTAGGCTTGCTGAATAATACATGTACCTAAGAATACAAAAGGCTAGGCTAGCTGAATAATACGTGTACTTAAGAATACAAAAGGCTAGGCTAGTTGAATAATACATGTACTTAAGAATACAAAAGGCTAGGCTAGCTGAATAATACATGTACAGGAAGGTACAAAACAGTGTTGTTTGAAGACAAGGCACCTAGGGATGTTTGAAGACAAGGCACCTAGGGATGTTTGAAGACAAGGCACCTAGGGATGTTTGAAGACAAGGCACCTAGGGATGTTTGAAGACAAGACACCTGTGAAAATCTAAGGAAACAGTCCTGGCTGAATAATTCAGTTGCAAAGCGAGAGGACTGCAGGCGGAAATCTAAACAAATCTTAAATAAATGTTAGCGAACCGCCCAGAGAACGTGGACAAACGAGTCACAAGACGAAACACAACGCGTTTCGACCTCTTAGGTCTTCATCAGGTGAGACATTAACGAATAAAACAATGAAAATTCACTTAGCTTTGATCGCTTCAGATCACTTCGCAGGGATCTGAAGCGATCAAAGCTAAGTGAATTTTCATTGTTTTATTCGTTAATGTCTCACCTGATGAAGACCTAAGAGGTCGAAACGCGTTGTGTTTCGTCTTGTGACTCGTTTGTCCACGTTCTCTGGGCGGTTCGCTAACATTTATTTAAGATTTGAATAATTCAGTCAGACAGAAACAGGAAAATCAGTACTGGCTGGACAACACGTTTAATGACCAGTAGGAAAACAGTGCTGGTTGCATACTACAAGCAGACAACAATACGGAAACAGTGCTGGTTGCATACTACAAGCAGACAATAGTACGGAAACAGTGCTGGTTGCATACTACAAGCAGACAACAGTCCGGAAACAGAGCTGGTTGGATACTACAAGCAGACAATAGTACGGAAACAGAGCTGGTTGGATACTACAAGCAGACAACAGTACGGAAACAGCTGGTTGGATACTACAAGCAGACAACAGTACGGAAACAGAGCTGGTTGATACTACAAGCAGACAACAGTACGGAAACAGAGCTGGTTGGATACTACAAGCAGACAACAGTACGGAAACAGAGCTGGTTGATACTACAAGCAGACAACAGTACGGAAACAGTGCTGGCTCAGGACACTGCGGGGAAAGGAAAAATAATGCTGGCTAAACAATACGTTTGGGGAAAGAAAGTAGTAAAAAACAAGATGCAAAGCATATAAACGTACTCCCAATTTTCCAAATCGCTTATAAATCGGCCAAGTACTTTTTGAGATAAATAACGGCAAAATAACGGCCTTTACGGTTATTTTACCGATGTGCACTTTTGAAACTGTTATTTTAGTCCTCACTGGGCTAAAGCCTATGTACCTACCAAATTTCATACAGATCGGACAATATGTCAAGAATAACGGTTTTTAATGGTCAAATTTTTGAAACACTATATGAAAGTGCCATTTGTGTGTGACAACCTTTCTATATACTAAATTTCAGTAAAATCCACCGATATGTAAAAAAAATAACGGCAAAATAACGGGTTTAACGGTTATGTAACCGATGTACACTTTTGAAACTGGTATTTTAGTCATCACTGAGCTAAAGCCTATGTACATACCGAACTTCATCCAAATCGGACAATATGTCAAGAATAACGGGTTTTAACGGTCGAATTGTGAAACACTATATAGAAGTGCCATTTGTGTGTGATAACCTTTCAGTATACCAAATTTAATTAAAATCCACCTATGTATAAGAAATAACGGCAAAATAACGGTTTTTAACTTGTTTGATCGATTTTTAGCGTTACATCACTTACATATGGAAAGAGGCTCCGATTTGTCACAAGATCATCCAAACCGCTTATAAATCGGCCAAGTACTTTCTTAGATATTCCATAAAGAAGAAAAACCGTTTTGGGCCATTATAACCGATAGTAACGGCTATTCTGGTAAAATAAAACATCGGGCATCATTCATGACCCATAGTGAACATACCTACAAATTTTCAGAAAGATGGGCCAAGTACTTTCTGGGATATTCCATAAAGAAGAAAAACCGTTACAGGCCGTTACAGCCGTTAGTAACGGTTATAACGGTAAACTAAACATCGGGCATCATCCGTGGCCCATAATGAACATACCAACAAATTCTCAGAAAGATCGGCCACGTACTTTCTGAGATATTCCATAAAGAAGAAAATCGTTACAGCCGTTAGTAACGGTTATAACGGGGAAATTAAAACATCGGGCATCATCCGTGACCATTAATGAACATACCTACACATCTTCAGAAAGATCGGCCTCGTACTTTCTGAGATATTCCATAAAGAAGAAAAACCATTACAGGCCGTTACAGCCGTTAGTAATGGCTATAACGGGGTAAACTAAAACATCGGGCATCATCTGTGACCCATAATGAACATACCTGCTAATTTTCAGAAAGATCGGCCTCGTACTTTCTGAGATATTCCATAAAGAAGAAAAACCGTTACAGGCCGTTACAGCCGTTAGTAACGGCTATAACGGGGTAAACTAAAACATCGGGCATCATCCGTGACCCATAATGAATGTACATGCTCATTTTTACAAAGATCGGCCAAGTACTTTCTGAGATATTCCATAAAGAAGAAAAACCGTTACAGGCCGTTACAGCCGTTAGTAACGGCTATAACGATAAACTAAAACATCGGGCATCATCCGTGGCCCATAATGAACATACCTACAAATTTTCAGAAAGATCGGTCCAGTAGTTTTGTCTGGAGCGAGTGGAACACATTTTGACCACGGACACACACACAGACACACACAGACAGCTTTTCTTCGTTCCCATTCTAAAGCACTCCCTGTTCTATAAGAACAAAAAGCGTTCTGGTTGAAAAGGACTGCGCAATGTAGGAAAACTGTCTGACCAATACAATCAGAGGAAAATTGTAAATCAGTGCTCGCTGAATAATACACTTTCAGAGAAGAAGGAAAACAGTACTGGGTAACAATACATTTCAGAGAAAAGCTGGACCATCAGTGCCGGCTGAATAATATGCGAAGAGAAAAATGGGAAAACAGTGCTAGGTGAACAATATATTAAGAGCTAAATAGGTAAACAGTGCTAGGTGAACAATATATTAAGAGCTAAATAGGAAAACAGTGCTAGGTGAACAATATATTAAGAGCTAAATAGGTAAACAGTGCTAGGTGAACAATATATTAAGAGCTAAATAGGAAAACAGTGCTAGGTGAACAATATATGAAGAGCTAAATAGGAAAACAGTGCTAGGTGAACAATATATAAAGAGATAAATAGGAAAACAGTGCTAGGTGAACAATATATTAAGAGCTAAATAGGAAAACAGTGCTAGGTGAACAATATATTAAAGAGCTAAATAGGAAAACAGTGCTGGTGAACATATATAAGAGTAATAGGAAAACAGTGCTAGGTGAACAATATATTAAGAGCTAAATAGGAAAACAGTGCTAGGTGAACAATATATAAGAGCTAAATAGGAAAACAGTGCTAGGTGAACAATATATAAGAGCTAAAATAGGAAAACAGTGCTAGGTGAACAATATATTAAGAGCTAAATAGGAAAACAGTGCTAGGTGAACAATATATAAAGAGCTAAATAGGAAAACAGTGCTAGGTGAACAATATATTAAGAGCTAAATAGGAAAACAGTGCTAGGTGAACAATATATTAAAGAGCTAAATAGGTAAAACAGTGCTAGGTGAACAATATATTAAGAGCTAAATAGGAAAACAGTGCTTGGGAACAATATTTAAGAGCTAAATAGGAAAACAGTGCTGGTGAACAATATATAAGAGCTAAATAGGAAAACAGTGCTGGGTGAACAATATATAAAGAGCTAAATAGGAAAACAGTGCTAGGTGAACAATATATAAAGAGCTAAATAGGAAAACAGTGCAGGTGAACAATATATAAGAGTAAATAGGAAAACAGTGCTGGTGAACAATATATAAGAGTAAATAGGAAAACAGTGCTGGTGAACAATATATAAGAGCTAAATAGGAAAACAGTGCTGGTGAACAATATTAAGAGCTAAATAGGTAACAGTGCTAGGTGAACATATATTAAGAGCTAAATAGGAAACAGTGCTAGGTGAACAATATATATTAAGAGCTAAATAGGAAAACAGTGCTAGGTGAACAATATATAAGAGCTAAATAGGAAAACAGTGCTGGTGAACAATATATTAAGAGCTAAATAGGAAAACAGTGCTGGTGAACAATATATAAGAGTAAATAGGAAAACAGTGCTGGTGAACAATATATTAAGAGCTAAATAGGAAACAGTGTGTGAACATATAAGAGTATAGGAAACAGGTGTGAAAATATATAAGAGCTAAATAGGAAAACAGTGCTGGGTGAACAATATATAAGAGCTAAATAGGAAAACAGTGCTGGGTGAACAATATATAAGAGCTAAATAGGAAAACAGTGCTAGGTGAACAATATATTAAGAGCTAAATAGGAAACAGTGCTAGGTGAACAATATATAAAGAGCTAAATAGGAAAACAGTGCTAGGTGAACAATATATTAAGAGCTAAATAGGAAAACAGTGCTGGGTGAACAATATATAAGAGCTAAATAGGAAAACAGTGCTAAGGTAGACAATTAATTAAGGCTAAATAGGAAAACAGTGCTGGTGAACAATATTATAAGAGACTAAATAGGAAAACAGTGCTAGGTGAACAATATATAAGAGTAAATAGGAAAACAGTGCTGGTGAACAATATATGAAGAGTAAATAGGAAAACAGTGCTAGGTGAACATATATATTAAGAGCTAAATAGGAAAACAGTGCTAGGTGAACAATATATAAAGAGCTAAATAGGAAAACAGTGCTTGGTGAACAATATATTAAGAGCTAAATAGGAAAACAGTGCTATGGTGAACAATATATAAAGAGCTAAATAGGAAAACAGTGCTGGGTGAACAATATATGAAGAGCTAAATAGGAAAACAGTGCTGGTGAACAATATATAAGAGATAAATAGGAAACAGTGCTGGTGAACAATATATAAGAGATAAATAGGAAAACAGTGCTGGTGAACAATATATGAAGAGCTAAATAGGAAAACAGTGCTGGGTGAACAATAT
Organism: Conus canariensis; assembly: GCA_033310375.1. Taxonomy (NCBI): domain Eukaryota; kingdom Metazoa; phylum Mollusca; class Gastropoda; order Neogastropoda; family Conidae; genus Conus; species Conus canariensis. The sequence continues at coordinate 252,995 of CM065720.1, forward strand.
ATTAAGAGTAAATAGGAAAACAGTGCTGGTGAAACAATATTAAGAGATAAATAGGAAACAGTGCTGTGGTGAACAATATATAAGAGTAAATAGGAAAACAGTGCTAGGTGAACTATATATAAGAGCTAATAGGAAATCAGTGCTGGTGAACAATATATAAGAGCTAAATAGGAAAACAGTGCTAGGTGAACAATATATTAAGAGCTAAATAGGAAAACAGTGCTTGGTGAACAATATATAAGAGCTAAATAGGAAAACAGTGCTGGTGAACAATATATTAAGAGCTAAATAGGAAAACAGTGCTAGGTGAACAATATATTAAGAGCTAAATAGGAAAACAGTGCTAGGTGAACAATATATGAAGAGTAAAAGGAAAACAGTGCTGGTGAACAATATTTAGAGATAAATAGGAAAACAGTGCTGAGGTGAACAATTATAAAGAGTAAATAGGAAAACAGTGCTAGGTGAACAATATATAAAGAGTAAATAGGAAAACAGTGCTGGTGAACAATATATAAGAGTAAATAGGAAAACAGTGCTAGGTGAACAATATATAAAGAGCTAAATAGGAAAACATGCTGGGTGAACAATATAGAAGAGCTAAATAGGAAAACAGTGCTAGGTGAACAATATATGAAGAGCTAAATAGGAAAACAGTGCTGGGTGAACAATATATGAAGAGCAAATAGGAAAACAGTGCTAGGTGAACATATATAAGAGATAATAGGAAAACAGTGCTGGTGAACAATATATGAAGAGCTAAATAGGAAAACAGTGCAGGGGAACAATATATAAGAGCTAAATAGGAAAACGTGCTAGGTGAACAATATATTGAAGAGTAAATAGGAAAACAGTGTGGTGAACAATAAATAAGCGTAAATAGGAAAAACAGGTCTGGGTGAACAATATATAGAGATTAAATAGGAAAACAGTGCTAGGTGAACAATATATAAGAGATAAATAGGAAAACAGTGCTAGGTGAACAATATATTAAGAGTAAATAGGAAAACAGTGCTGGTGAACAATATATAAGAGCTAAATAGGAAAACAGTGCTGGGTGAACAATATATAAGAGTAAATAGGAAAACAGTGCTGGGTGAACAATAATTCAGAAAAAATAGAAAACATGTTTGGTAAGTGTGAAGAGAAAAAGGGAGAAAAAAAAAACCCTGTTTTCTGAGTTAAAAAAAAATAATGGCATAATATAGGAGAGCAAGAGGCTGGTGAACAATAATGCTGTGAATGAGGGAACAAGTGCTTAACATAAGCTGTGAGAGGGAACAACGTTAGTACAATAAGCTTAAATAAGGAAAACAGTGCTAGGTGAACAATATTTGAAGAGCTAAATAGGAAAAACAATGCTGGTGAAACAATATTAACAAAGCTAAATAGGAAAACAGTGCTAGGTGAACAATATATAAGAGCTAAATGGAAAAACCCGTGCTAGGTGAACAATAAATAAAGAGCTAAATAGGAAAACAGTGCTAGGTGAACAATATATTAAAGAGCTAAATAGGAAAACAGTGCTAGGTGAACAATATATTAAGAGCTAAATAGGAAAACAGTGCTAGGTGAACAATATATTAAGAGCTAAATAGGTAAAACAGTGCTAGGTGAACAATATATTAAGAGCTAAATAGGTAAACAGTGCTAGGTGAACAATATATTAAGAGCTAAATAGGAAAACAGTGCTAGGTGAACAATATATAAAAGAGCTAAATAGGAAAACAGTGCTAGGTGAACAATATATGAAGAGCTAAATAGGAAAACAGTGCTAGGTGAACAATATATAAAGAGCTAAATAGGAAAACAGTGCTAGGTGAACAATATATTAGAGAGCTAAATAGGAAAAACAGTGCTGGTGAACAATATATGAAGAGATAAATAGGAAAACAGTGCTAGGTGAACAATATATGTTAAGAGCTAAATAGGAAAACAGTGCTAGGTGAACAATATATTAAGAGCTAAATAGGTAAAACAGTGCTAGGTGAACAATATATTAAGAGCTAAATAGGAAAACAGTGCTAGGTGAACAATATATTAAGAGCTAAATAGGAAAACAGTGCTAGGTGAACAATATATAAAGAGCTAAATAGGAAAACAGTGCTAGGTGAACAATTTTATTAAGAGCTAAATAGGAAAACAGTGCTAGGTGAACAATATAATAAAGAGCTAAATAGGAAAACAGTGCTAGGTGGAACAATATATTAAGAGCTAAATAGGAAAACAGTGCTAGGTGAACAATATATTAAGAGCTTAATAGGAAAACAGTGCTAGGTGAACATATATTAAGACTAAATAGGAAAACAGTGCTGGGAACAATATATTAAGAGCTAAATAGGAAAACAGTGCTAGGTGAACAATATATAAAGAGCTAAATAGGAAACAGTGCTAGGTGAACAATATATTAAGAGCTAAATAGGAAAACAGTGCTTGGTGAACAATATATTAAGAGCTAAATAGGAAAACAGTGCTAGGTGAACAATATATTAAGAGCTAAATAGGAAAACAGTGCTAGGTGAACAATATATAAGAGCTAAATAGGTAAACATGCTAGGTGAACAATATATAAGAGCTAAATAGGAAAACAGTGCTTGGTGAACAATATATTGAAGAAGCTAAATAGGAAAACAGTGCTGGGTGAACAATATATGAAGAGACTAAAATAGGAAAACAGTGCTGGTGAACAATATATGAAGAGATAAATAGGAAAACAGTGCTGGGTGAACAATATATGAAGAGATAAATAGGAAAACAGTGCTGGGTGAACAATATATGAAGAGATAAATAGGAAAACAGTGCTGGGTGAACAATATATGAAGAGTAAATAGGAAAACAGTGCTGGGTGAACAATATATGAAGAGATAAATAGGAAAACAGGCTGGGTGAACAATATATGAAGAGATAAATAGGAAAACAGTGCTAGGTGAACAATATATGTAAGAGATAAATAGGAAAACAGTGCTAGGGTGAACAATATATAAGAGATAAATAGGAAAACAGTGCTAGGTGAACAATATATGAAGAGATAAATAGGAAAACAGTGCTGGGTGAACAATATATTAAGAGATAAATAGGAAAACAGTGCTAGGTGAACAATAATGCAGAATAAAAATAGAAAACAGTGCTTCGAGAAGTGTGAAAATATATGAGAGAGAAAATAGGAAAACATTGTTTTGAACATATATAAAGAAAAAAAAGGCTGGTGACAATATAGTAGAGAAAAGAAAACAGCTGGTGAACAATACATGCAGTGAATAAGAGAGAAACACGTGCTTTAACTGATACATGCTGTGAAGAGGGGAAACAACCGTTTAGTTAACAAAAACATGCACTGTGATGAGAGGAACACACCGTTAGCTTAACAATACATGCTGTGATGAGGGGAACACACCGTTAGCTTAACAATACATGCTGTGATGAGGGGAACACACCGTTAGCTTAACAATACATGCTGTGATGAGGGGAACACACCGTTAGCTTAACAATACATGCTGTGATGAGGGGAAAACACCGTTAGCTTAACAATACACATAGACAACAGTAGGATGGTAGACCCGATTGAATGATGCACATAGACAACAGTAGGGTTGAAGAGTCGATTGAATGATGCACATAGACAACAGTAGGATGGTAGAGCCGATTGAATGACGCACGTAGAGAACAGTAGGATCATGGATGGTAGAGCCGATTGAATGATACACGTAGACAACAGTAGGATCATGGATGGTAGAGCCGATTGAATGATACACGTAGACAACAGTAGGATCATGGATGGTAGAGCCGATTGAATGATACACGTAGACAACAGTAGGGTCATGGATGGTAGAGCCGATTGAATGATACACGTAGACAACAGTAGGTCATGGATGGTAGAGCCGATTGAATGATACACGTAGACAACAGTAGGATCATGGATGGTAGAGCCGATTGAATGATACACGTAGACAACAGTAGGATCATGGATGGTAGAGCCGATTGAATGATACACGTAGACAACAGTAGGAAAACACAGTGCCACGTGAACGCCTCTCTGCGTGTCTGCCATATGACTCGTCTCTCATCTGACAACGGGAAAGTCCGTTCCGGGACGTGTCTATGTCGATGATACGGCACACACACACACACACACACACACACACACACACACACACACAACACACACACACACACACACACACACACACCCCACACACACACACTACATTGCACGAGAGTCCACACGCAAGTATGCCACCTTCAACGCCATAACGGACCCATTTCACTAGCTCTCCCTTATCTTAGAGTTCGTTTCAACTCGCTTTGCTCAAGTTTAGTTGACGTTCTTTGCATGTCGTCGCTACACTGGTGCCGGTTTGAGAAAGTTTTTCCATTGGAGTGGGGTTTGTATCTGACATGATGCCTGTCCTGAAATCGACTGGTCTCCGGCACCACTTGTAGACCATTGTTTTTACAAAACTTTATTCCGCTTTTTCAGATGTATCAGACTCTGTAAACGTTTATGTTGTGAGTGATTTTGCTGCTTGACATAAGGAAAGAAAAGAAAAGGATTTTTACACATAATTTCATCATGTTTACTCTTTGAATGATTACGCAGAAATGATCGCCTTGGAATTAATAAATATTCCGTAGAATGCATTTTTCAGTATTTCAGAACACGTAGATTCCACTCTACTTGTACAAAACCTGAAACAAAATACTAACGGTAAAATCCAAAACGACGAGTGCAAAATCAAAGAGTAAGGCTACGGCATGATAAAGAGTAAGGCTACGGCATGATAAAGAGTAAGGCTACGGCATGATAAAGAGTAAGGCTACGGCATGATAAAGAGTAAGGCTACGGCATGATAAAGAGTAAGGCTACGCATATAAGAGTAAGGTTGGCATTATTAGGCGCTGGTACTGACTTCTGTTGACTTTCACCATAGTGTAGACCTTAGGTCATCGAATCCAAATGAAGTGCATTGTAAGATCCCATCGTGACAGAAGAGCTGGATCGTCGGCTCATAAAATGTAATCATTGTCAGTAAGATATACGTCCACAGTTTCTTCAGAATGGCGTAGTTAAATTCTGTATTGTTTCAAACATTTAGCAGGGTTTGCTCTGTAAGTAACATGTCCCCTCATAGAAAAGCAAAATTTACAGAATTTCTGCATATACTGTTCAAAAAAAGTTAAGGACCAACATTGAGAATGCACAAAAACTTTTAAAAATTCACAAAAATTCAACTGTACCACCTTTGTGGTCCAAACAAATTGCACCACACGCACAAATTGATAGTGAATGCGGCAACTGCAATTTTGTGGCACACATTTCTCACGCGCCTTGAAAAACACGTGTCGCGACTTGTCATTTTTAGAACAAATTGGGGTGAATTTCTGATGTGCTTGGGATCCGAGGAGCATGTGCTGAATCAAAATCATGTGAAGCACGAGCTAAATCAGGCTGTAGGTCATAAAGTATGCTCAACCAAATGTCTTTAAAAGCCACTGTAACGGCGAAAAATGCAATGCAACAGCATGCCTCCACGTCGAAGACTGAACGAGCTGGATCGAGGAAGAGCAATAGGATGGCTCCAAGAAGGAGTTGCAGTCCGGGAAGACTTGGGGTATCACACTCTGTTGTTATCAGACTCAGACAACGCTTTCAAGACACAGGAAGAGTGTAAGAACGACCACGCTCTGGTCGACCCAGAATAACAACACCACGAGAGGACCGATACATTGAAAGGCAGGCCACACAAGAAAGAACAGCAAGTGCAAACATCAGACGTCGCCTTAGAGATGCCACCAACACTGTTGTCAGTGATCAGACCATACGAAACCGCCTAACGCCGCTAACCTCCGTGCTCGACGACCAGCCATAAGACCTCGTTTGACTGATGCCCACAGAGCAGCACGCCGAGTATGGTGCACGCAGCACGTGAGATGGACACATGAACAGTGGGCTAACGTGATGTTTACAGACGAGTCGCGGTTCTGCCTGGATCCCACCGATGGACGGAACAGGGTCTGGAGACGCCGTGGGGAGCATTTTGCAGAAGCTGTCCTGGAAAGGAACCGCTATGGTGGGGGATCCGTTATGATTTGGGGCGGCATAAGCACACGCTACAGAACGGTTCTCTACAATGTGGCAGGGAACTTGAATGGTGTTCGCTACCAAACAGAGATTTTGCAACCCCTGGTGCTGCCAGCCCTTCAACAGCTTGGACCTCAGGCAGTCTTTCAAGACGACAATGCACGGCCCCATCGCACCAGAGCAGTAAACACGTTTCTCCAAGCTGCTGGTGTCAACAGAATGCAGTGGCCCGCAAACAGCCCAGACCTGAACCCCATCGAACATCTTTGGGATGAGCTGGGCCAGAGACTGCAGCAGCGTCGTCCTCCTCCTGCTAACCTGGGTCAGCTGTTTGAGTCACTCCAGCAGGAGTGGGCTGCTGTCCCCCAGGCCTTTCTGCGCACACTGGTGAACTCCATGCGACAACGCTGCCTTGAACGCCTTGCCAATAACGGGGGACACACACGTTATTAACCATGACATTGAACAAACACTCCTCCTGTGACTTTCAAATTTGGGGGTGGGGGTGTTTGTACTGCGCTCGATTCTTTGTTGATTCCTCGGACTTGTCATTGTCTTTACACACTTTTCACATATTCAATAAATTCATGTTACACTTGGAAATTGATCACTTCCCAATTTTCTTTTTTATAAATCAGTGAAATGTTGGTCCTTAACTTTTTTTTAACAGTATATGTCTATGTGTAATCTTTGTTTTTAAATTTAAGAGATAAAACTATCTGTTGAATGCCGATTTTACAAATTAATGAAGTAGAAGGGTAAGAAGATAAAGAAATAAACGAAAAAGAAAAGGAATGATTAGTAGAAGAAAAAGAGGAGGAAAGCGATGATGATGATGATGATGATGATGATGATGATTGTGATGATGATGATGATGATGATGATGATGATGATGGTGGTGGTGGTGGTGGTGGTGGTGGTGGTGATGGTGGTAGTCCTGCAGGAAGTTCCTTGAGGTAGGGGTCCCGACAGAGGTTGGTGGTGGTGATGATGGTGTGGTGGTGATGGTGGTGGTGTGGTGGTGGTGTGGCGGTGGTGTGGTGGTGTGGTGGTGATGGTGGTGGTGTGGTGGTGGTAATGGTGGTGTGGTAGTGGTGATGATGGTGTGGTGGTGGTGGTGGTGGTGTGGCGGTAGTGTGGTGGTGGTAATGGTGGTGTGGTGGTGGTGATGGTGGTGTGGTGGTGGTGATGGTGGTGTGGTGGTGGTGTGGTGGTGGTGATGGTGGTGTGGTGGTGGTGATGGTGGTGCTGGAGGAAGTTCCTTGAGGTAGGGGTCCCAACAGTGGTTGGTGGTGGAGGGGAGAGGGGTAATACGTCAGCTGCCATGACTTTTCAGGTTAAGTTTAATGTCAAACGACCGACAAACTGAAAATTTCCAAGTTTAAAACGTTACTATAAACAGATGTTTCCCAGTGCTGTGGTTGTGGAAAAAAAAAGAGCAAAATAGTGTGTTTGCTTTTTTTCTGTGTAAGACCCTATACCAGCTAGGAAGAATATGATTGTAGAGGTAAACGCGTGCGTGTACACACACACACACACCACACACACACACACACACACACACACACACACACACACACACACACACACACACACACACACACACTTATAAAAATGAACATCGGGAGAGAGACAGAGAGAGAGAGAGAGAGAGAGAGAGAGAGGGGGGGGGCAGTGACAAAGACAGACAGAACGAGACAGACAGAGATCTGCACAGACCAACAGACAGGCCAAACAACTGAATCTAGTTGCAAAGGGAGAGGACTGCAGGCGGAAATCTAAACAAATCTTTAATAAATGTTAGCGAACCGCCCAGAGAACGTGGACAAACGAGTCACAAGACGAAACACAACGCGTTTCGACCTCTTAGGTCTTCATCAGGTGAGACATAAACGAATAAAACAACGAAAATTCACTTAGCTTTGATCACTTCAGATCACTTCACAGGGTTCAGCGCAAGGAAGAAAGCGTTCAACGCCTCTTTTGTAGACTATAAAGCCAGAGCTCCCTATGAGGAGACCTAAACACTGGCCAGACACGAATATGACAGAAATGTGAACGTTAGCAGGTGTTTTAAGGAGAAATTAATCCCGCCAATATCCTCAATCAGCGATATATTAATGAACTACTGATATGCTACTATGGCGCTGCAATACAGACATAGAATGATTCAATATGTAGGTGTTTTCTCCTCTTTACTATGCCGTATTGTTCTGTATTGTTTTGTCTTGCATCGTATTGCACTGAGTTGCATTGTGCTCTTATGTATTGTGTTGTATTGTGCTGTTATGTATTGTGTTGTATTGTGATATGTTGTATTTTAATGCATTGTATTGTAATGTATTGTATTTTTATTGTAGTTGTTGTGTTGCATTACATTGTGTGATCTCCCATTCACATTTTTGTTTCCTTAAAATACTATTACCCTACTGGTCATTTTTAGCAATATTCGGTATGCCGTGTGAGCTGGATTATTCCGTTCAATTATAAATCAGCATCTTCGACGAGAGAGAGAGAGAGAGAGAGAGAGAGAGAGAGAGAGAGAGAGAGAGAGAGAGAGAGAGAGAGAGAGAGAGAGAGATTTACGGTGTGTAATGGGAATCGTGCAGCAGTGGTTCACGCCAAAACAGACTTGCCTTACGATATATTTTTCCTGTGTAACATGAATTTGCACGGAAAGGCTCGGAAATAACATCGCACTTAGTTCAATTGAATTTGAACCAACATCTGTTCACACACACACACACACACACACACACACACACACACACACACACACAGAGAGAGAGAGAGAGAGAGAGAGAGAGAGAGAGAGAGAGAGAGGAGAGAGAGAGATGTCAAGCGTGTCACGTGAGAATCGCGCAGTAGTGTTTCATGCCAAAATACGCTCGCCTCGCAATAAATTTGTTTTTCTGTGTGATATAATTTTACACGAAACAAGCTTGAGAACAACATGGCGCCTGCACTCATTTGACGGCGTGCCATGGACTGGAAAAGTCTGTTTTCTGAAACAGGCCAGCATGAACCTATGAACATGGGTTGGAAAAGTCTGTTTTCTGAAACAGGCCAGCATGAACCTATGAACATAGATTGGAAAAGTCTGTTTTCTAAAATAGGTCAGCATGAACCTATGAACATGGATTGGAAAAGTCTGTTTTCTGAAACAGGTCAGCATGAACCTATGAACATGGATTGGAAAAGTCTGTTTTCTAAAATAGGTCAGCATGAATCTATGAACTGCGGTGCTGCCTAACACGTGTCTTCTTGTGTGTGTGTGTGTGTGTGTGTGTGTGTGTGTGTGTGTGTGTGTGTGTGTGTGTGTGTGTGTGTGTGTGTGTGTGTGTGTTCCTTGCCATGGGCACGTTAAAAATCATGGAGCAGTTGGAGCATACAGATACGCAAAAAGAGGACGGTGCACAAAGTGTGTGTGTGTGTGTGTGTGTGTGTGTGTGTGTGTGTGTGTGTGTGTGTGTGTGTGTGTGTGTGTGTGTTTTCCTTGCCATGGGCACGTTAAAAATCATGGAGCAGTTGGAGCATACAGATACGCAAAAAGAGGAAGGTGCACAAAGTGTGTGTGTGTGTGTGTGTGTGTGTGTGTGTGTGTGTGTGTGTGTGTGTGTGTGTGTGTGTGTGTGTGTGTTCCTTGCCATGGGCACGTTAAAAATCATGGAGCAGTTGGAGCATACAGATACGCAAAAAGAGGACGGTGCACAAAGTGTGTGTGTGTGTGTGTGTGTGTGTGTGTGTGTGTGTGTGTGTGTGTGTGTGTGTGTGTGTGTGTGTGTGTGTGTGTGTGTGTGTGTGTGTGTTCCTTGCCATGGGCACGTTAAAAATCATGGAGCAGTTGGAGCATACAGATACGCAAAAAGAGGACGGTGCACAAAGTGTGTGTGTGTGTGTGTGTGTGTGTGTGTGTGTGTGTGTGTGTGTGTGTGTGTGTGTGTGTGTGTGTGTGTGTGTGTGTGTTCCTTGCCATGGGCACGTTAAAAATCATGGAGCAGTTGGAGCATACAGATACGCAAAAAGAGGACGGTGCACAAAGTGTGTGTTGTGTGTGTGTGTGTGTGTGTGTGTGTGTGTGTGTGTGTGTGTGTGTGTGTGTGTGTGTTCCTTGCCATGGGCACGTTAAAAATCATGGAGCAGTTGGAGCATACAGATACGCAAAAAGAGGACGGTGCACAAAGTGTGTGTGTGTGTGTGTGTGTGTGTGTGTGTGTGTGTGTGTGTGTGTGTGTGTGTGTGTGTGTGTGTGTGTGTGTGTTTTTCCTTGCCATGGGCACGTTAAAAATCATGGAGCAGTTGGAGCATACAGATACGCAAAAAGAGGACGGTGCACAAAGTGTGTGTGTGTGTGTGTGTGTGTGTGTGTGGTGTGTGTGTGTGTGTGTGTGTGTGTGTGTGTGTGTGTGTGTGTGTGTGTGTGTGTGTTCCTTGCCATGGGCAGTTAAAAATCATGGAGCAGTTGGAGCATACAGATACGCAAAAAGAGGACGGTGCACAAAGTCAGTGACGTCAGCAGCAATACTACATGCTTCGCCAATAAACAGTTGTTTCACGAAATGAAATGAAAAGAAAACAAACAAGAAACATCGAAGCAGAAAAGCAAATCAAGTGAAATGCAGCTTTAACCAGATTTGTCAGGATGAAGCTTTCATCTGCAATACAAACAATACATGCCTTAATTCGTGTTTATTTCATTGTATTTTATTGTCCTTTCATCTGCAGTACAAACAATACATGCCTTAATTCGTGTTTATTTCATTGTATTTTATTGTCCTTTCATCTGCAGTACAAACAATACATGCCTTAATTCGTGTTTATTTCATTGTATTTTATTGTCCTTTCATCTGCAATACAAACAATACATGCCTTAATTCGTGTTTATTTCATTGTATTTTATTGTCCTTTCATCTGCAATACAAACAATACATGCCTTAATTCGTGTTTATTTCATTGTATTTTATTGTCCTTTCATCTGCAGTACAAACAATACATGCCTTAATTCGTGTTTATTTCATTGTATTTTATTGTCCTTTCATCTGCAGTACAAACAATACATGCCTTAATTCGTGTTTATTTCATTGTATTTTATTGTCCTTTCGTCTGCAATACAAACAATACATGCCTTAATTCGTGTTTATTTCATTGTATTTTATTGTCCTTTCATCTGCAGTACAAACAATACATGCCTTAATTCGTGTTTATTTCATTGTATTTTATTGTCCGTCCTTATCACAGATCTTCACATGATTTTGGTAGAGACTTTTACTGATCTCAAACTTAACTGACACTCATCCAATTCTTAATATAAAGCAAACCTAAAGCTGTCTTTATTTAAGTCAAGAGGGTTTTTTTTCAATATTTTAATTTTTAATTGGTGAATATTTTATTTTCCCTCCTCCTTTTCTTTTTTCTTTTCTTTCCCTTTTTCTTTTCTTTTCTTTTTTTTTTTTTTTTTGAACACGTGTTTTCCACTCTTGAATATTAATGACGGACGACGACTCGAAATATTGACACGGTAAAAGCTTCCTGGTCGATTTAATCAAAGACGCTTAGGCCGGATGGAGGCCAACATAAAAGGACCTATAACCATGCGATTGGACAGAGATGATGCCGAGGGCTTCTCCCACCAATCAAAAGACATTACTATTTGGGGCGCAAAGGGACAGAACTAAAGGCTGAACATCATTCGGAAAGATTTGAGCGATGACCTCTCGCCCTTTAAGACAGTATTTATCTTGTTCATACTGACGATGGACGAGGACTTTAAACGGGAATAAGCTGAATGAAGACTAGACTGTTGAAGCCTTGTCCTGGTGTGTTATCTCTACCTCTGTGGTTCATCATTTTTTTCCCCTCCACCAATTTTTTTTTTTTTTTTTTTTTGTCTTTTATTTTTTCCTTTTCTGTCTTTTTTATTTGCTTGATTTTCTTTTTTTTAATGTTCTTTATTTTTGGCTTTTTTTTTTTTTTAAAGGCGGTCCTTTCTTTTTCTTTTTTTTTTGTACCCTTCAACTCTCACGCACCATGCGAGTCTGTATGTTTTATTGCTATTAATGGACACCATTTTGCTGATTTTAATGTTTTGGCTTTTGTTACAGCGCGTCAGGGTTTGGTTTTGTGCTAGTGTTTAGTGTTGTGACACTTTCACACTGTGTGTAACAAAAAGATACAAATGTTATAGAAAAAAAATAGAAAGGCCCGGACGTCTTCCGGGAACCATCCTTGAAACGAAAGACTAAAATAACAATGCAAGGATGATACCAGATGTGCGGGAAGGAGAGAAGGGAGGAACAAAAAACAAAGAAGAGAGAGAGAGAGAGAGAGAGAGAAGGAGAGAGAGAGAGAGAGAGAGAGAGATGTAGTAAAGAAATCATACATCTCGTCTCGCAAACTGGCCTATTCCCCTGGAAGGATATCCTTATAGTGAGAAAAGAAAAAGGAAACAAAAGAGAGAGAGGAAAAAAGACTACAAGGAAGACACGGGGAAATCTCTGCAGCGAGACAATCAGTGTCAATGAGAGAGAGAGAGAGAGAGAGAGAGAGAGAGAGAGAGGAGAGAGAGAGAGAGAGAGAGAGGAGAGAGAAGAAAGAAAGAAAAGACATACAGACAGATAGAGAGAGTGAGACATGGAGAGAGTTTCTATCCTTTTTCTCGGAGTTGACCTGTTGAAGTGGATTTCACTGAATATTTGGTACACCTCTGGGGCAGTCTATCGGCAGTGTTCTGCAACTTCTCGAATCAGACAGCCCAGCGAGGGCACTGTATCCTATGCCATCCTCTCAACAAGCACAGTATGGAAAGACCCATCGTTCAGCGAGGGCACTGTATCGTATGCCATGCTCTCAACAAGCACAGTGTGGAAAGATCCATCGTTCAGCGAGGGCACTGTATCCTATGCCATCCTCTCAACAAGCACAGTGTGGAAAGACCCATCGTTCAGCGAGGGCACTGTATCCTATGCCATGCTCTCAACAAGCACAGTGTGGAAAGACCCATCGTTCAGCGAGGGCACTGTATCCTATGCCATGCTCTCAACAAGCACAGTATGGAAAGACCCATCGTTCAGCGAGGGCACTGTATCCTATGCCATGCTCTCAACAAGCACAGTGTGGAAAGACCCATCGTTCAGCGAGGGCACTGTATCCTATGCCATGCTCTCAACAAGCACAGTGTGGAAAGACCCATCGTTCAGCGAGGGCACTGTATCCTATGCCATCCTCTCAACAAGCACAGTGTGGAAAGACCCATCGTTCAGCGAGGGCACTGTATCCTATGCCATGCTCTCAACAAGCACAGTGTGGAAAGACCCATCGTTCAGCGAGGGCACTGTATCCTATGCCATGCTCTCAACAAGCACAGTGTGGAAAGACACATCGTTCAGCGAGGGCACTGTATCGTATGCCATGCTCTCAACAAGCACAGTGTGGAAAGACACATCGTTCAGCGAGGGCACTGTATCCTATGCCATGCTCTCAACAAGCACAGTGTGGAAAGACCCATCGTTCTCAATTCGTTGCGCTTCTTCACAAACCTATTTCAGCAGGAAATTACACTGTCCTGTTGATGCAGATTTTGCTGTCCAGAAATACGAAACACGGGATTCTTGATCATTTGGAAAATATCTATATCTAATCAAATAAGTGGCCTGGGTGTTTATGATCAACAAAACTACACACTGGCTAAATGAGTGAGAACAACAGACTACACACAAAAACGCATCCTACAACCACAAGCTGGCTCCACATCCAGACGTCCCACCACCACCCAGCCTCGCCCACTTATCCACACGTCCCACACCACCCAGCCTCGCCCACTCACACTCCCTCTCCATCCTTCACCCAGCTCTCTGAGACAAATAAACAATTACTCTGAGACAAACAAACAATTACTCTGAGACAAATAAACAATTACTCTGAGACAAATAAACATAGGCATCAACACATATATAACGCTCCTGCAAACAGCACCGGCATATAGTTGTATGTATCAGTCAGATATAGCACCGGCATATAGTTGTATGTATCAGATGAGAAAAGAAAAATGTGCTCAGCCACGGTATGAATGCTTACCTCTATCAACCGTGTTTTGCGCTGTTTCCATGGGCGACATAAACAATAGGAAAACCGTTCTGCATATTGTAAATTGTATGTTCCATTGTATTGCATATACTTCATACAAAGAAGCTGCAGTGCTATGTTCAAGTTATGTCTGTGTGGTCGTGTCTTTCTGTCCTTTTTTTTCTTTTTTACTTCCTTTGACGGTATTTTGTTTCCTTCGTTCTTTCATAAACCGTTGTAAAAGCAAATAAAGTGTTAATAAAGGGAAAGATAGAAAGGAAGCAGCACAATGGACCGAAAGAGGCGGGTCGGTTTATGTCGTGGGAAGACAGGGAACGGGGGAGGGGGGGGGGGGTATTTCTGATATATAAAATGAAATTAAAGTCTGCAAGTAAACTGCAGAAAGATTAATGGTGTGTGGAGGGAAAAAGAAGAAGGTGGGGGGGGGGGGGGAGGGGAAGGTCGGGTGGGGGTGGAGATGGTCAGGAGGGAGGAAGAGGAGTGGCAGCACACCCTGTCAGAGCAAAAGTCATGGAGCTCCAGGTGGGGGGGGGGGAGGGGAAGGTCGGGTGGGGGTGGAGATGGTCAGGAGGGAGGAAGAGGAGTGGCAGCACACCCTGTCAGAGCAAAAGTCATGGAGCTCCAGGTGGGGGGGGGGGGGAGGGGAAGGTCGGGTGGGGGTGGAGATGGTCAGGAGGGAGGAAGAGGAGTGGCAGCACACCCTGTCAGAGCAAAAGTCATGGAGCTCCAGGTGGGGGGTGGGGGGGGGGAGGTCGGGTGGGGGTGGAGATGGTCAGGAGGGAGGAAGAGGAGTGGCAGCACACCCTGTCAGAGCAAAGGTCATGGAGCTCCAGGTGGGGGGGGGGGGGCGAGGGGAAGGTCGGGTGGGGGTGGAGATGGTCAGGAGGGAGGAAGAGGAGTGGCAGCACACCCTGTCAGAGCAAAAGTCATGGAGCTCCAGGTGGGGGGGGGGGGGGGAGGGGAAGGTCGGGTGGGGGTGGAGATGGTCAGGAGGGAGGAAGAGGAGTGGCAGCACACCCTGTCAGAGCAAAGGTCATGGAGCTCCAGGTGGGGGGGGGGAGGTCGGGTGGGGGTGGAGATGGTCAGGAGGGAGGAAGAGGAGTGGCAGCACACCCTGTCAGAGCAAAAGTCATGGAGCTCCAGGTGGGGGGGGGGAGGGGAAGGTCGGGTGGGGGTGGAGATGGTCAGGAGGGAGGAAGAGGAGTGGCAGCACACCCTGTCAGAGCAAAAGTCATGGAGCTCCAGGTGGGGGGGGAGGTCGGGTGGGGGTGGAGATGGTCAGGAGGGAGGAAGAGGAGTGGCAGCACACCCTGTCAGAGCAAAAGTCATGGAGCTCCAGGGAGATGGGCAGGGGAGGGGTGTGCGTGCATGAGTACGTGCGTGCGTGCGTGCGTGCGTGCGTGCGTGCGTGCGTGTGTGCGTGTGTGTGTGTGTGTGTGTGTGTGTGTAGCGGAAGGAAGAATGAGTAGCCTTGCAACGCATACTGTGCGCATTGTTTTGAATATACAGCAAACATATTGCTGAGAATGTGTTTCTGTGGGTTTTTCTCTTTTGTTGTTGGTATCTCTGGGATCCAATGTAATAACAACTTTTTTTAGGTTCTCCTGTCCCTTTTGTTACATTTCGGAATAGGACTGTCTCATTGCAAGCCCAGTGACTGTGTCTTTTCTGAAGACTGTCTCATTGCAAGCCCAGTGACTGTGTCTTTTCTGAAGACTGTCTCATTGCAAGCCCAGTGACTGTGTCTTTTCTGATGACTGTCTCATTGCAAGCCCAGTGACTGTGTCTTTTCTGAAGACTGTGGTCTCATTGCAAGCGCAGTGACTGTGTCTTTTCTGAAGACTGTGGTCTCATTGCAAGCCCAGTGACTGTGTCTTTTCTGAAGACTGTGGTCTCATTGCAAGCCCAGTGACTGTGTCTTTTCTGAAGACTGTGGTCTCATTGCAAGCCCAGTGACTGTGTCTTTTCTGAAGACTGTGGTCTCGTTGCAAGCCCAGAACCCGAACTGCAAGGAGAACTGATGCCCCTGTTCGCTCCCATCCTACCTCATGTTGAACGTTCCACCACGGTGCTATGCCAGAAACTCCAAACAGTTGACAAATTATCTCCCCTTGGTGGTAGGGCCTACTCTCTACAGAGTAGTCCACTTTGAAGATGAAATCAACTGCAGGATTGCCGAGATAGCTGGTGCCAGCTTTGGAAGACTGTGTCAGACTGACAGAGAAAGAACAGGGATCGGCAGTCAGATAACACCCAAAGACTCTCAGGATCTCATCTTTCCAACCCTTTTGTACGCTTGTACAACTGGCACTGTGTCCAGGAGATCTGCATGCAGACGGAAACACGTAAACACGTGTCAGACCCCGCATGAGCTGGCAAAAAAACAACTTACCAACTCCCACACTACGCCTTCTTCAGGATTTGGGTGGTCATATCGGCACTGACATCATTAGTAGTGTGCCTAACGGTCATCTATTCCCCTCTTCAATGCCCAGGCCAAATTCTACCTTCCATCAACTGTTCCAAAATTTGAGACTTACTCAGTGACATAAGCACGCAAAAAAATAACTGTTGTTTGACTGCTTACTGCAAAAAGCTGTTGGTGTGTGGGGGTCGAGTTTAACGTCATGAGAGAGAGAGAGAGAGAGAGAGAGAGAGAGAGAGAGAGAGAGAGAGAGAGAGAGGAGACAGAGAGAGAGAGACAGAGAGAGACAGAGACAGAGAGAGACAGAGACAGAGAGAGGGAGAGAGAGAGAGAGAGAGAGAGAGAGAGAGAGAGAGAGAGAGAACCGCGATCGAGCGCATGCGCTGTCGTCCGTTAACTAAACACACACACACACACACA
>CM065720.1:275000-305000 GCA_033310375.1 Conus canariensis
AACAATTTGTCCGCACTTCATTATAAGCAGTACAGTGGAACAGAAAGTGTTCTTCGTCGTCAACAATGTGTCTACATGCAGGACAAGGAGATTCTGTGGATGTTTCACATTCAAACCATCTTTTGTTCGCATTAAAACCTACAGTTCTTAACCTAAATCTTGCATAATTTATTCTGTACCATTTATCTGTTATGACATTGAGAAACTTTTCAAATGAAACACATTTTTAAATGAAAAAAAAACAGCGATATTTTTCTTTACTTTCCATATCTGAGTGCCAATTCTGTTTAAAAGAAATAAGCCTGTCTTTAAATTCCGCAATGAACTGTTGCTCATTTCCTACTTCCTGGGTCACCCACACGATTCCAAAACCCTGTTCTGAAAGGACTTTCTTTACTTTATGAGCTCAGTTATCTTTACCCTTTTCCATTTCTAAAAGCATCATATCACAGGCTTGCCTGCTCAAACGGGACTGGGGTAGCTTCAAGATCTTCAACCAATACTTAATACATTTCACAAATGTACTTATATACAAAGGGTATCTGCCCATTCTCCATATAAAACAGTGTTGGCTGAATGAATAGGTAATTAAACGAAACGCTTTATAGCATAGGTATACACTTTTTCCATCTGCGAATTTTCTTGTAAGCCCCAAATTTCAGCTGCATATGTAAGAAGAGGTTTTATCTGTGCATCAAACATTCTCCAAAATATACCACAGTCTGTACAATTCAGTTTTCTCAGGGATTTCAGAATTTCAATAGTACCTTTTTCCCTGTTCTTAGAGATTCTTCCCATGCGGAACGGAAAGTTACACAGAGAGGAGAGAGAGAGAGAGAGAGAGAGAGAGAGAGAGAGAGAGAGAGAGAGAGAGAGAAAACATTTATGTGCGTGCGTGTGCGCGCGCGCGCGTGTGTGTGTGTGTGGTGGGGGGGGGGGGGTGCGTGTGCGCGCGCGTGTGTGTGTGTGTGCGTGTGGGGAGGGTGTGTGTGTGTGCGTGTGCGCGTGTGCGCGCGCGTGTGTGTGTGTTCGTTTAGCCTTCTCTGAAGAAGTAAATTTACTTGATGATCTCTCACTAATGCCAAACCTAGTTAACTGTGAGAGGGGACAGCTTCCAGTACAAACGTGTCAAGAAGAGGGCGACAAAATAAAGAAACTAAACTCGACAGTGACAGTATAATGAGTGTGACAAATTGTCACTTGCACAGAGAACCAAACAAAATGGCTTACAGTTGTTTCGAAGTGATACAAGACTGGAATTATAACAAGACTATAGGAAAGAAAACCTTGCATCTGTAACGTGTTCTAGTTCTTCCTTTAACATTACTTATCGACAGTGCAAAGAGAACAGTGAAAGCGCCGCTATCATCGTTCATTGCTTTGGTCTTTACACTTTTCTGAAACATTTTCTTTTTTCTGTTGTCGCTGTAGTGAGGTACATCATCCGACCAAGTAAGTTTTGTGTATCAGTATACCCGCCCGGACTGCTCAAAAGGCGGGTGAAGACTGCTTCTCTGGGTCCTCCCCAGCACCTTCGGATGTTTCTTTTTCTTCGACCAAGTACGTTTTGTGTATCAATATAATGTATAGAGGGATGAGAGACGGGTATGATTCATCTGACGTCACGTAATAGTTAGGGGGAAGCTGTTTGAACAGGCAGATAAACGATGATGCTGGTAAATCTAACAAGTAATACACCCAGCTTTGAATCTGTATGTATCTGACTATGAGAAAATGGATTCTCAAACAGTGCGGAGGATACTTTCACACATGCAGTTGAAGCTGTCAAGAGATTTGTCACCGCAATATTTCATTTAAAGGCTAAACGAACCAAAATCTGTATTAGATCATGCATTCATGCAACAAGAAAAAGATCATGAAAAATGTTGATCAAACAACGTACCCTCTCTTTGCCTTGTCCTTCATGACACAACATAACAGCCATTCCTCTTTTACTCGTAGTACCCACAGCAAAATGCATCTGCCAGCAAATTTTGATTCTCTACAACACCCATATAGGCTAATACACGGACCACTCATATAGGCTAATACACGGACCACCCATATAGGCTAATACACGGACCACCCATATAGGCTAATACATGGACCACCCATATAGGCTAATACAAGGACCACCCATATAGGCTAATACACGGACCACTCATATAGGCTAATACACGGACCACCCATATAGGCTAATACACGGACCACCCATATAGGCTAATACAAGGACCACTCGTATAGGCTAATACACGGACCACTCATATAGGCTAATACACGGACCACACATATAGGCTAATACACGGACCACCCATATAGGCTAATACACGGACCACCCATATAGGCTAATACACGGACCACCCATATAGGCTAATACAAGGACCACTCATATAGGCTAATACAAGGACCACCCATATAGGCTAATACACGGACCACTCATATAGGCTAATACACGGACCACTCATATAGGCTAATACACGGACCACTCATATAGGCTTATACACGGACCACTCATATAGGCTAATACACGGACCACTCATATAGGCTAATACACGGACCACGCATATAGGCTAATACAAGGACCACTCATATAGGCTAATACACGGACCACTCATATAGGCTAATACACGGACCACTCATATAGGCTAATACAAGGACCACTCATATAGGCTAATACACGGACCACTCATACAGGCTAATACAAGGACCAAGATTTAATAAGCTTCTTACTGTGGGGCTGGTTGACTTTCTTGAAACTGTGATTTTGAGTCTGTCTTTGGAGCACTAAATTTTAAGGTAACGTATAAGAAAGAGAAAAAAATATATATATATACAAGACAGAAAAAAAAGTAGTCACATTACTGGCAATCTGAACTTGTTTGAACGGATGAAAACCGATGTAATAAACTTTTGAATTTCGATATACTGGTCTTAAAATCCAGACTTAGGGCGAGGTGACGGAAGACTGTTCACTGACCATGATTGTGGACCAAAGTGCGTGATGGGCAGGTTCAGCTGTTTGTGATCAAGTATAACCATCAACTGGCCGATTGTGATCATTGTGATCAGCATAACCTTCAACTGACCGATGGTGATCATCACTTTGCCTGATCACGTAGAAGAACATGGGCATGCACTACGGTTCACAGAATCCACAGGGGTCGTCAGATTATGTCACTACGATTCACAGAATCCACAGGGGTCGTCAGATGATGTCACTACGATTCACAGAATCCACAGGGGTCGTCAGATTATGTCACTACGATTCACAGAATCCACAGGGGTCGTCAGATGATGTCACTACGATTCATAGAATCCACAGGGGTCGTCAGATGATGTCACTACGATTCACAGAATCCACAGGGGTCGTCAGATGATGTCACTACGATTCACAGAATCCACAGGGGTCGTCAGATGATGTCACTACGATTCACAGAATCCACAGGGGCTGTCAGATGATGTGGTCATGGTAGTGCGCCCATACATTTTGAACGATAATCTCAAAGGAGGCAGACAGGCATCCACAATCAATGATGACTAAGTAAGGCCCATGGTGAAACAGTAAAATGCGCTGAAGTCCAAGCTAATGCTGATGGTAGTACACATTCATCTAGCACACGTGCAGACAAGACGAGCACAGAACACACAGAGGACATTTCCTGAAAAGACAGAACGAAAAGAGAAAAAAAAGAAGCTCCAAGCTTGCCGAACAGGCCCTATCTGACGTGAGAATTCAGCAGTAACAGCCAGACAAAAGTGCAAATGAAAACTAATATTTATTCATCACTGCCGTATCCTTTTAATCTTGAAAATTGTCACAGAACACAGACACAAAGAAACTGATATGGCCTCTGTAATCGGCTGGGCCTTAAACAACATAAACATAAACAACATAAAACATTAACAACATAAACAACATAAAACATTAACAACATAAAACATAAACAACATCAAACATAAACAACATCAAACATAAACAACATCAAACATAAGCAACATAAACATAAACAACATCAAACATAAACAACATCAAACTGAACGGAGGCAATCACTGGTGACCTCAAAGTAAGAAAAACAGTTATGACAGTCTTGATTCAATACCTGTATTTCCTTCTGTTGTTCTAAGCTCATCACTGTATTTCCTTCTGTTGTTGTTCTAAGCTCATGTATCATAACTGTATTTCCTTCTGTTGTTGTTCTATGCTCATGTGTCATAACTGTATTTCCTTCTGTTGTTGTTCTAAGCTCATGTATCATAACTGTATTTCCTTCTGTTGTTGTTCTATGCTCATGTATCATAACTGTATTTCCTTCTGTTGTTGTTCTAAGCTCATGTGTCATAACTGTGTTTCCTTCTGTTGTTGTTCTAAGCCCATGTGTCATAACTGTATTTCCTTCTGTTGTTGTTCTAAGCTCATGTGTCATACCTGTATTTCCTTCTGTTGTTGTTCTAAGCTCATGTGTCATAACTGTATTTCCTTCTGTTGTTGTTCTAAGCTCATGTGTCATAACTGTATTTCCTTCTGTTGTTGTTCTAAGCTCATGTGTCATACCTGTATTTCCTTCTGTTTTTGTTCTAAGCTCATGTGTCATAACTGTATTTCCTTCTGTTGTTCTATGCTCATGTGTCATAACTGTATTTCCTTCTGTTGTTGTTCTAAGCTCATGTGTCATAACTGTATTTCCTTCTGTTGTAGTTCTATGCTCATGTATCATAACTGCATTTCCTTCTGTTGTTGTTCTAAGCTCATGTGTCATAACTGTATTTCCTTCTGTTGTTCTATGCTCATGTGTCATACCTGTATTTCCTTCTGTTGTTGTTCTATGCTCATGTGTCATAACTGTATTTCCTTCTGTTGTTGTTCTATGCTCATGTGTTATAACTGTATTTCCTTCTGTTGTTGTTCTATGCTCATGTATCATAACTGCATTTCCTTCTGTTGTTGTTCTATGCTCATGTTCTATGCTCATGTGTCGTAACTGTATTTCCTTCTGTTGTTGTTCTATGCTCATGTGTCGGCTTTGGGAAGAAGGCTCAGTGTGGGATTTCCGTATGTAGGGAAGTTTCCTTGTTTGTTCTGTGGGCCTTTTGCCTGCGTGTGTGCTAGATGTGTGTGCACAACAGGCACCGTTACCTTGGATTTATGTGGATATAAAAATGTCGCCATGGTACCAAGATTTACCTCCTTTGATCGTCATATACACATTTTTTGCTCCGAGAAAAGAACAGAGTTCGGCACCAGTGACCTATGACCGTAATACAAGCCTACAAAGAAGAAGAAAATCGGAGAGTAGCGAAGGTGAGGAGGGGTGGGAGGAGGCTCAAGAGGAATCCTTGGTGTAACGAACAGTGAAGCTGTGTTAAATGGCAAGATGTTGTATTGGTGTGTGTCCGCTTTCTATGGGCGTTACATCGCAGTTTACACTCCGGTAGAGCATGTGTCTGTGTAAGCTGGGGTGTTTGTTTGTTTGTTTGTTTGTCCGTTTGTTTTAAGTAATGTATAACCTTTTCTGAATGGGGCAGACGACTGCGCATCCAGACATTCATTGGAAACACCAGAACATGCATAGTTATCGTCCTTGCTGACGGATATTTCATGACTGTTATCATTATTCGTGCGCCCATCCTACGTCCCAAAATGACTTCATTTGTTTTGACAAAATAAACAAATAAACAAATAAACGAAAAGAAAGTTAAACCTTACTGTGTTATGTGCCTGGGAACACGCCCATACTTTTAACACAAGCACACCCATACACGAAGCACAGGGGTGTGCTCACCCACACCGTAAAGAAACAGACACCTGTTCATTTTCCTATACACAAATACAGGTGCACACACACACACACACACACACACACAAACACACACAGAGGAATGAATACGCACTATGCGTCTTGTAGTGCAATGCATGAGCGCATGCACACCCAGATGGTAAAGAACGCAAAATGGTTCGTTTCAAGCAGAAATAAGTGACAAAGAAAATGAAAAAAGAAGAAAAAGAAAGAAAAAGAAAATGAGGAAGATGAAAAGTTGTAGCCACACAACACCCATGAATAAGTTTGAATATTTCGACTTATTACAAAATCAACACTGGCCAACTGACAAACAAAACAGCATAGACTTCTGTGGTGTTACAGTAAAGAGTTCACTGGGGGATGGAGGGGAAATTGCAGGAAGGCATGGGGAAAAGAGGGGGTAGGACGGAGAGGTGAGGGTGTGGAGGGCGGAAAGTAAAGAGGGAGAAGGGAAGGGATGGTGGTGAAATGAGCTGGGGGGGGGGGGGGACAATGAAAACAATAACAATCATTATAATAATATTAATAATCATTATCATCACCATGACCTGTACCATCATTATCATACGCAAGTAAAAAGAAAATGACCGGTCAAAGCAACTCACCGTCAGTCCACCAACAAGTACAGCGAACGGTGAGACCAATGACTCGGCAGCCTAGTGTGAGGTCAACGCCAGGAAGTCCCATATGGCAATAAACCCACCGATGCTTAAAAACCTCGGACCTTATGAATGGAGCCAACACGTCTTATCAGACCTACCGCTCGTCGCTCAGACCGAGGCCGTGCTTCATGTTAAAACACTTAATTGCTGTTAGGCAGAGCGAGCGGCAGATGGATGAGTAAAGGGAGGGGGGTGGCGTGGGGGTGGGGTGGGGGGGGGGGGGTGGAGGCAGACACATCTGTGCCCCGCGTTGGTATAGTAGTAGACAGCGCTGGGTTAAATGAACACGTTGTTCTTTCCAAGGTGCTGGGTTTGATATCGATCCGATGCACCGATTTCTGGATAGTTAATCAGCCTCGGTGTCTGTATGATCCCTAACCCTAACCCTAAAACCCTACTACCGATGCGGGGATCTATCGGTGCGGGGATCTATCGGTTCGGTGCGGGGATCTATCGGTGCGGGGATCTATCGGGATGACCCCGTTTGGCTGAGCTTCTTGTTAGAAAATGCTCTAAGGCCTTGTTGCTGATTCTGGTTTTGTTGTCAGCATATTGGACTTTTTTTTGCTATTTTCTTCTCTGTCCGTCTGTCTGTCTGCCTCTCTCTCTCTCTCTCTCTCTCTCTCTCTCTCTCTCTCTCTCTCTCTCTCTCTCTCTCTTCGTGTGTGTGTGTGTGTGTGTGTGTGTGTTTGACATGGATTTAATGCGAGTTCCATTATTTGTGTAAGTCATATGCATGTAACCGATACATTGGAATTTATTCAAATCCTGCTTCTGGTCGTGTTGGCTTTGAGTTATATCTGTCACAGATTAATCGTTTTGGCCTTGACTTACATTTGTCACAGATTAATACGAGCACTTGTCTCTCTCTCTCTCTCTCTCTCTCTCTCTCTCACACACACACACACACACACACACACACACATACTTACACACACACACTCTCTCTCTCTCTCTCTCTCTCCCCAACCATTTAGACAGTGGACTCAAATGACGGTTATTGATAGACCAGTAAGTGCTGTCGCCTAATGGACAAATACTTGACATTTAGCGTCATATATCTGTCCAGCGTCCTATGACACAAAACGATATAACCACTACTCATGAGTAAAAGGTCAGCAAACACAGTTTGTTCCGTAAAAAAAAGAACAGTAAACAAGTGGGGTAACTTTTGCTCCCATAAGAAAACCTAACACAGAGTAACTTTTATTCAAGACCGGCACAGCCTTTTAAACTTGAATAAAGTCAGACAAATACAAAACCGAACAATCCAATAGTGGGGGAAAAAAACAAGCGCAGGCCAACAACTCAACTGTCTTCATAGTAATGACTTGGCAAAGATTTGGACTTAAAGGGGGGGGGGGGGGGGGGGGGGGGGGGGGGGGGGGGGGGGGGGGGACTGGGAACATGAAATGAAGAAAAATATATTACAGATATGAAAACCCTTCACTAGCTGCATAAGGGAACCATCGCAATCCCTTTTGAAGGCAGATATATTTGTATTGCCTGCTCCGAGGCCTTTCGTCCGCTGGATCGGAACTCATCAGGGAGACACGGCTGGTTGTGCCTGCGCTCCTGGCGTCAAATAGAGACACACCACAGTCCATAATACCGTGGTGTTCTCACCACCAAGGGTGCAAAAAAGAATCCAATAGCACCCCCAAAGGAGCCAGTGAAGGATAGTAAATGAAACCAAACGAAAGTGTGGGGAGGAAAAAAGTTGATGAAAAACTAAAGACATTATGCAAATAGTATAAAATGTAGGGGACAATCTTTGAGCCTACGCTTGAGGATCCACCCAAGGATGCAAGGGAGATCAAAAGACAAACACAAGGATGGACAGAAACAAATAAAATAACCTCGATTTAATCAAAATGAAATTGGAAATGAAATGAGGCAGGGAACAGTAAACAATGAACAGTAAACAAGTAGGGTAACTTTTGCTCCCATAAGAAAACCTAAGTCAGAGTAACTTTTATTCAAGACTGGCACAGCCTTTTAAACTTGAATAAAGTCAGACAAATACAAAAACGAACAATCTAATAGTGGGGGGAAAAACAAGCGCAGGCCAACAACTCAACTGTCTTCATAGTAATGACTTTGCAAAGATTTGGACTTAAAGGGGGGGGGGGGGGGGGGGGGGGGGGGGGGGGGCTGACAAATGACTGACACTGACACTGACATTCCCCAAATGACTGACACTGACATTCCCCAAATGACTGACACTGACATTCCCCAAATGACTGACACTGACGCTGACATTCCCCAAATGACTGACACTGGCATTCCCCGAATGACTGACACTGACACTCCCGAAATGACTGATACTGACACAGACATTACCCAAATGACTGACACTAACATTGACATACCCCAAATGACTGACACTGACATTCCCCAAATGACTGACACTGACATTCCCTAAATGACTGACACTGACACTGACATTCCGCAAATGACTGACATTGATATTCCCCAAATTACTGACACTGACACTGACATTCCCCAAATGGCTGACACTGACATTCCCCCAATGACTGACACTGACATTCCCCAAATGGCTGACACTGACATTCCCAAATGGCTGACACTGACATTCCCCAAATGACTGACACTAACATTCCCCAAATGACTGACACTGACATTCCCCAAATGGCTGACACTGACATTCCCCAAATGGCTGACACTGACATTCCCCAAATGACTGACACTGACATTCCCCCAATGACTGACACTGACATTCCCCAAATGACTGACACTGACATTCCCCAAATGACTGACACTGACCTTCCCCAAATGACTGACACTGACATTCCCCGAATGACTGACACTAACATTCCCCAAATGACTGACACTGACATTCCCCGAATGACTGACACTGACACTGACATCCCCAAATGAGTGACACTGACACGGACATCCCCAAATGAGTGACACTGACATTCCCCAAATGACTGACACTGACATTCTCCAAATGAGTGACACTGACATTCCCCAAATGACTGACACTGACATTCTCCAAATGAGTGACACTGACATTCCCTAAATGACTGACACTGACATTCTCCAAATGAGTGACACTGATATTCCCCAACTGACTGACAATGACATTCCCCAAATGACTGACACTGAAACTGACATTCCCCTAATGACTGACACTGACATTCCCCAAATGACTGACACTGACATTCCCCAAATGACTGACACTGACATTCCCCAAATGACTGACATTCCCCAAATGACTGACACTGACATTCCCCAAATGACTGACACTGAAACTGACATTCCCCTAATGACTGACACTGACATTCCCCAAATGACTGACACTGACATTCCCCAAATGACTGACATTCCCCAAATGACTGACACTGACATTCCCCAAATGACTGACACTGACATTCCCCAAATGACTGACACTGACATTCCCCAAATCACTGACACTGACATTCCCCAAATGACTGGCACTGACACTGACCTTCCCAAATGACTGACACTGACCTTCCCCAAATGACTGACACTGACATTCCCCAAATGACTGACACTGACATTCCCCAAATGACTGACACTGACATTCCCCCAATGACTGACACTGACATTCCCCAAATGACTGACATTGACATTCCCCAAATGACTGACACTGACATTCCCCAAATGGCTGACACTTACCTTCCCCAAATGACTGACACTGACATTCCCCAAATGACTGACACTGACATTCCCCAAATGGCTGACACTGCATTCCCTCTCTTGGCATTTTTTTTTTTTTAAACAGTAACCTATTTGTGTAGCGCCTATCCTCGGCTTGAGACCAAGCTCTAAGTGTTAACAATTTACGCTGTTGTTTACACAATGGGTTGCCTACCTTGGTAGAGAAAAATGAAAAGCTGCCTGTTTCCGTTACATTCAGTCATTTCCCTTGTTACTCAGTCAATAGAAATCACTCATTTTTGTATATCTTTTTTCTCTCGATTTTTCACGTGTACACGCTGTGTGTAACGTGTCATCCAAACCAACGGCCAAACTGACCTGCTCTTCTGAAAGTTATTGATGGCATTTTACGTATGTACAAGGTGTTATGCGTGAATTCAAGACATTCCAATTAATCCTTAAGCGTTTTTGAATGAAACTGTACATCACGTAACACTTTTAGAACTCAAATTCCGCTGTATAACCGATCGACAAACTGAACAGTGACGGAATGGGTACGTCCTTCTTCTTTCTTCTTCTCCCGGTAGAGACCCCAGGTTCATTATCAGCGAGATGTTCAGGTATGCAGTCTTTTATTTTCAATCTACGTTAACCCTGTCATTGCTACAGATCAGTGAGATGTTCAGGTATGTAGTCTTTTTTTTCAATCTACGTTAACCCTCTCATTGCTACAGATCAATGAGATGTTCAGGTATGTAGTCTTTTTTTTTTCAATCTACGTTAACCCTCTCATTGCTACAGATCAGTGAGATGTTCAGGTATGTAGTCTTTTTTTTAATCTACGTTAACCCCCTCATAGCTACAGGGGTAATGTCAAAGGACGGCAGCAGTACACACATTTTGGTGTGTGTGTGTGTGTGTGTGTGTGTGTGTGTGTGTGTGTGTGCGCGCGCGCGCGCGCGTGTGTGCTTGTGTGTGTGTGTGTGTGTGTGTGTGTGTTGTGTGTGTGTGTGTGTTCCTTCCCACTGGCAGACAACGATCTACACGTCTACAAACAATACAGTTTAAAAATTCGTTGTGTTTAGTTAAGGGGGTTGGGTGAGGAAAGGGGGATAGGGTGGGGGGGGGGGGAGGATGTTTCGTATTTTGTTTTCTTTCTTGTTCCTCCTCCCCCCCCCCCCCCCCCTTTATTTATGTTCTTTTTAATACATTCGTTTACACGCGGGATCTCAATGTATAAATTCATCATCAGAACTTAGAGGGCTTTTGAGTCAGCACAATTTTTGATCCTGGGAGAAAAATGTTTTTTAACCTGTCTTTCTTGAATGTGGATTAAAGTCTTAACCTGATCAATAGAACGATGCTTTCTGCACCCCCATCCCCGCTCCATCAGGCCCCAGCGGGGGGGAGGGGGTGTACATTACCAGAATATGCGTTTCTGCAGTCTTAATTACTGTGAGCAAACTGATCAGAAACACTAGTTGCAAGTGCAGCGTCTTCTCTGGTGCGTTGGATATTGATGGCTCCCTGTGGCGTCCGATGCTGGAGCTGTGAGAAGACTGGGAAGTGGGGCCGTCATTGGAGCCGGAGTGAACGGTATCAGCAGGCCTCTACAGGGAGACGAGCTTAGAGGAAAAAAAATGAGGAGATCCAAGCAAGGGTGTTCAACACAATTCTTAGCTGCTGTCGGCACTTACGTGACTGACAGTGCTTGAGTAATTAAACAATAGAGCTGACCACTCCTGCTTTTGATCCCTTTTGACCTTCCTTGCATCCTTAAGTGGATCCTCAAGCACAGGCTCAAAGATTTCCGCCTTGCAATAAATTCTTTATATATATTTAAAAAAAAATAATAAAAAAAAAATTTAGAAAGAGAGGGTGTTAGTTACCGCCAATGACATTGACAAACAAAGCACATGACAAGACACGATGCATTTCAACCTCTTGGGTCTTCTTCAGGCGAAAAAAATAAATCACATTTAACATTTAAGACAGTACAAAGAACGAAAATGACTCATCTGTTGTTGTCCATGTGGTGGGGAGAATAGCCGCTAGGCGGAAATGACAAGGGGGATTATGGGAGAGGAAAAGGAGGGGGGGGGGGGGTTGTGGGGGGAGGGGGGGGTTGTGTGATACGATAGGGTTGTGTGTCTAGTTTAGTGGGGTGGTGTGATATCTTTGTGACGGTTGTGGTAATGGTGGATTGATAATAATGGTAAGGGGGGGGGGGGGAGGCAAACTGGAAAAAAAAAATTATATATAGAAGGGGGTAAATAAGTACATGAACAGAAGAAACTGTTAAAAAAAAAAAAAAAAAGAAGAAGAAAGTTTAGGTGAATAAAATAAATGATTTCGCTGGGTGATGAAAGAGGTGGTGGTAGTTATGTGTGGGTAGTTGTGAAAGGTGTGTGGGTAATGTTAATAAGGGAGGGAAGGGGATGGAAGATAAATGGGTGATAAGGTATGATTGGGAGGGGGGGGGGGGGAGGGGGTTGAGAAAAAAAAAAGGAGGAGGGTAATGTGTGTGTGTGGGGGGGGGGGGGAGGAAGGGGGGCAAGAGGAAGGAGAGCTCATATCTCTTCATCTGGAGGGTAATGTGTGTGTGTGTGGGGGGGGGGGGGGGGGAGGGAAGGGGGCAAGAGAAGGAGAGCTCATATCTCTTCATCTGGATGAAGAGATATGAGCTCTCCTTCTCTTGCCCCCCCTTCCCTCCCCCCCCCCCCCCCCACACCACACACACACATTACCCTCCTCCTTTTTTTTTTCTCAACCCCCCTCCCCCCCCCCCTCCCAATCATACCTTATCACCCATTTATCTTCCATCCCCTTCCCTCCCTTATTAAACATTACCCACACACCTTTCACAACTACCCACGCGTAACTACCACCACCTCTTTCATCACCCAGCGAAATCATTTATTTTATTCACCTAAACTTTCTTTTTTTTTTTCTTTTTTTTTAACAGTTTCTTCTGTTCATGTACTTATTTACCCTTCTATATATATTTTTTTTTTCCAGTTTGCTCCTCCTCCCCCCCCCCCCCCCTTACCATTATTATCAATCCACCATTACCACAACCGTCACAAAGATATCACACCACCCCACTAAACTAGACACACAACCCTATCGTATCACACAACCCCCCCCCTCCCCCCACAAAACCCCCC
The DNA here is from genome assembly GCA_033310375.1 of Conus canariensis. Lineage (NCBI taxonomy): Eukaryota > Metazoa > Mollusca > Gastropoda > Neogastropoda > Conidae > Conus > Conus canariensis. Next base: position 288,277 of record CM065720.1, read on the forward strand.
TCCTTTTCCTCTCCCATAATCCCCATTGTCATTTCCGCCTAGCGGCTATTCTCCCCACCACATGGACAACAACAGATGAGTCATTTTCGTTCTTTGTTTGTACTGTCTTAAATGTTAAATGTGATTTATTTTTTCGCCTGAAGAAGACCCAAGAGGTTGAAATGCATCGTGTCTTGTCATGTGCTTTGTTTGTCAATGTCATTGGCGGTAACTAACACCCTCTCTTTCTAAATTTTGCTTCGTTCTCCGCCGTCAGTCACTCCATTTTGAATCTTTTTATATAATGAGTTTCACTTTACAGCAACTTATTTCATTACAATGCATCTTTTTCTTTACTTTTCTACCCCTCACTGGCTGCATTGCAGTGTCGTTGGATTCTGTTCTTGAATCATTGGTGGCGAGTATACCAGAGAATTATAGTAAAGTGTAGTACATCTTGATCAGAATACCAGAGAATTATAGTAAAGTGTAGTACATCTTGATCAGAATACCAGAGAAGTATAGAGTGTGGTATATCCTGATCAGAATACCAGAGAATTATAGAGTGTAGTACATCTTGATCAGAATACCAGAGAAGTATAGAGTGTAGTATATCTTGATCAGAATACCAGAGAATTATAGAGTGTAGTATATCTTAATCAGAATACCAGAGAAGTATAGAGTGTAGTACATCTTGATCAGAATACCAGAGAATTATACAGTGTAGTACATCTTGATCAGAATACCAGAGAATTATAGAGTGTAGTACATCTTGATCAGAATACCAAAGAACTATAGAGTGTAGTACATCTTGATCAGATGCCAAGGGAGCAGCTAACCAGTCAGCCGTGCCTCACTGACGAGTCCGAATCAGTGGACGAAAGGTCTGGGAACAGGCGATATGAATGGTTGACGAAAGGTCTGGGAACAGGCGACAGGAATGGTTGACGAAAGGTCTGGGAACAGGCGATAGGAATGGTTGACGAAAGGTCTCGGAACAGGCGATAGGAATGGTTGACGAAAGGTCTGGGAACAGGCGATAGGAATGGTTGACGAAAGGTCTGGGAACAGGCGATAGGAATGGTTGACGAAAGGTCTGGGAACAGGCGATAGGAATGGTTGACGAAAGGTCTGGGAACAGGCGATAGGAATGGTTGACGAAAGGTCTGGGAACAGGCGATAGGAATGGTTGACGAAAGGTCTGGGAACAGGCGATAGGAATGGTTGACGAAAGGTCTCGGAACAGGCGATAGGAATCAGTGGACGAAAAGTCTCGGAACAGGCGATAGGAATGGTTATTTTGAGAAGAAATTCTGATGATGCCCATATGCTGCTAGTGAAGTATTTCATGTTTATAATCTATTGTCTAATTATTCATTTCTGGTCTCTTTCTCTCACAGACCTGCCTCTTTCTCCTCCCCCCTGTGTCATTCAGATAGGTCTTACTGTGTCATTCAGATAGGTCTCTCTGTGTCATTCAGATAGGTCTTACAGTGTCATTCAGATAGGTCTCATCCACACCAACGTGCAGTGACAGGTGACCTCACATCGCTGCTCATGGGCATCAGATCCCAGGCGGTCCAGAATGTTTTGAACCTTCTTCTTGACGAACTCCATGTCGATGAAGTGTGGAAGTCCCGGGAATCGCTTCTTCACAGGAACAGGGAGAGGGCAAAAGGCAGAGGCTACAGAGTAAGAAGAGCCAGAGCCAGTTCCACGTGAATAGGTCATACGCTAGACAGCGCGATGAGAGTTTGTAAAGAGTTCAAGGCGTCTACTTTCAGTGAAAGAGGACAAGACAGTCCAGAGGTGTCTGTTGTCGTGATCTATTTAGCCTATCCCATCACAAGGATATACAATCTGTCTCCGACGATCGTCAGAGGCGGTATAAACATTGAAAGGGATGAGAATCTGTGACGGGTAGTGCAACTCTTCTCTTCTTCTTCCTCCACTCCGTGAAGAGTGACAGGGACGCCGCATTGAAGAACTGTTCACCAGGTTCCCCCAGCTCTGTCGGTTGTGCCATGGCCTGGATCTCTGCAAATGGTTTTCCTGTCCATTTTTCCTGGTCGTCAGTCCTTTTCTACCTTCCGTTTCCCCTACCCCCTCAATAGTTCCCTGGAGGACTGGATTTTGTCACGTGACCATTACCTGCATCGTCTTCTTTTCTTCACTGATGTCAGCAGATGGTCAGTTAGTCCGACATGCTGCCTCAGAGGTAGGTCAGCTTGGTACGGTTGAACAGAAAAACGAAACGAAACAAAACAAAACAAAACAAAACAAAAAACAAAAAAAAACGCATCTTCCAGTAGGGAAACATTTTTGTCTGTTCCGTCTTCTGTTCCACTCCACTGACTCTTTACGGCATCATCATGACTCCCCGTCCACAGCCAAACCCGGCTTGTCCCGACGCAGACCCGGCACCAGCAACCCACAGAGACAATCAGGATCATGTCATCATGAGACAGCCAAACCCAGGATTGTCCCGACGCAGCCCCGGCACCAGCAACCCACAGAGACAATCAGGATCATGTCATCATGAGACAGCCAAACCCAGGATTGTCCCGATGCAGCCCCGGCACCAGCAACCCACAGAGACAATCAGGATCATGTCGTCATGAGACAGCCAAACCCAGGATTGTCCCGATGCAGCCCCGGCACCAGCAACCCACAGAGACAATCAGGATCATGTCGTCATGAGACAGCCAAACCCAGGATTGTCCCGATGCAGCCCCGGCACCAGCAACCCACAGAGACCGTCAGGATCATGTCATCATGAGACAGCCAACCAGAGTTCACGCTGTTCTGCTGCTGATTCATTTCGGTGGCGGTCGGTGGTACCGGATCTGATCAACGCACATAGTACACCACCTGCCAAACCTTCTACTGACAACAAACATCGCCAAGTCGCGGAGCCAGCCTGGGGGAATGCTCCCGTCCGGAGGATGGCACCACGTCCGTCCAGGGGCAGTCCCCCTAGCGGCGACCTCGACACGAATTCACCTTGGGCATAGACATGAAGGGTCTTGTGATTCGTGTGTCCCTGTTAATTGGCGGAGTTATTTGAAATACCTTTTAAAATCCGTTTCAGTTTCCGCCTGCAGTCACCTCACTTTGCAACCAGCATGGAGGGGAAATCAACATGGATGACATCATGACAGCAACCAACATGGAGGGGAAATCAACGTGGAAGACACCATGACAGCAACCAACATGGAGGGGAAATCAACATGGAAGACACCATGACAGCAACCAGCATGGAGGGGAAATCAACATGGAAGACACCATGACATCAGGGCATGAAGGGGAAATCAACATGGAAGACACCATGACATCAGGGCATGAACGGGAAATCAACATGGAAGACACCATGACATCAGGCATGAAGTGGAAATCAATATCAAAGACACCATGACATCAGGGCATGAAGGGGAAATCAACATTGATGACACCATGACATCAGGGCATGAAGGGGAAATCAACATTGATGACACCATGACATCAGGGCATGAAGGGTCGCAGAATTTGAGCCTTTTCCTTTTGCTGATCGATGAGGTTGAGGATGATGACGAAGATGCCTGTGTCATGCTGATCGATTAGGTTGAGGATGATGACGAAGATGATATTAGGGAGTTCCACTCTGATGGGAGACTGGATGACAGGTCCGGTACTCTAAGCTTACTGTCATAGAATATCCTGGCGTCGACCAGACCCAAGAAATATGGACAACTGCAGTATTGGGTGAAGAGAGAGAGAGGAGAGAGAGAGAGAGAGAGAGAGAGAGAGAGAGAGAGAGAGAGAGAGAACAAATGAATAGAAAAAGAGACCGGGAGGGGGGGGGGGGAGACAGAGAGGGAGAGACAGACAGAGAGAGAAAGCGCGAATGTAAGCACGAATTCAAATACAAATGGATCAGCCATGAGCTTGTCTATACCATACCCTCAGAAAACGAAAAGCAAGAAGAATATGTTGAAAAGTATATGCCAACGACTACAGTGGGTGTGATTTTGTTTGGGGCAGTCGATGTGAAAATGCGTATTGGAAGCACGCCATTGGGAGATCAGAAAGATGGGTGATATGGAGGGATGGGGAGGGGGGTGGGGCGGACGGGACACCGAACGTGAGGCAAAAAAAGAATTCTTTACAACTGTGCCGCTAGATATGTCACAGACTTGTATGATGAAAAACGGTTACCTTTTTCCATGGGTTCCATTGTCTCTTTTTTTTCTTTTTTTTTTAAGGCCTAATGCACATTATGATGGCATGCAGGGAGAAATTATTGTAGATGAGACATTTGTTGTACTTGTCTTTTCGTGTTTTTCCTAACACACACACACACACACACACACACACACACACACACACACACATACACACACACTCACACACACACACCACACACACACCCCACACACACAGAGAGAGAGAGAGAGAGAGAGAGAGAGAGAGAGAGAAACAGCCGGGGTGGAGACACAGAGATAAAAATGCACACGCTCGTCTACACACACACACACACACACACACACACACACACACACACACACACACACACACCACTCGTTCACTCTATCATCCGCTCAACGACACTGACTGCAACAGCAAATTCATTGATGAAAAGCAACCTTACCATCAGTAACAACAATACAAAGTTTCTTGTGGCCCGAACGCTCACCTACACAAGTACTCATAACACACATCTGCGTGAACTGAGCTTCTGTGATTCATCTGTACCGTTAGAAACCAAAAGGTTGAACCAGTTTCAATTAGAATGTTTTGCACCTAATTATCGTCTATTTGAGATTTCACCCAAAACTCTTCCTGAAAAGTGTTTCAGATGTGTACTGTTAAAGCTCTTATCAAAAATGGCCTCCCAAACATCTTGGTGCTCATGCCAATTGTTTTCAGATGGACTGTCTGCCGTACATACTGAGGAGGTTTCTGATGGACTGTCTGTCGTACATACTGAGGAGGGTTCAGATGGACTGTCTGTCGTACATACTGAGGAGGGTTCAGATGGACTGTCTGTCGTACATACTGGGAAGGTTTCAGATGGACTGTCTGTCGTACATACTGAGGAGGGTTCAGATGGACTGCCTGTCGTACATACTGGGGAGGTTTCAGATGGACTGTCTGTCGTACATACTGGGGAGGTTTCAGATGGACTGTCTGTCGTACATATTGAGGAGGGTTCAGATGGGCTGTCTGTCGTACATACTGAGGAGGGTTCAGATGGGCTCTCTGTCATACATACTGAGGAGGGTTCAGATGGGCGTCTGTCGTACATACTGAGGAGGGTTCAGATGGGCTGTCTGTCGTACATACTGAGGAGGGTTCAGATGGGCTGTCTGTCGTACATACTGGGGAGGGTTCAGATGGGAAAATGAAACTGGAATACGTGTTACAATAACACTTTTTTTTTTTTTTTTTTTTTGGGGGGGGGGGGGGGTATATCTATTTTGCTATAATAAGTAAACAAAATGATACATCAATATATTTAAATTCCATGAAATATTTCAGCCTGTCTGTCTCACAATTGATGGTGATATATGGTTCAATTTAGCTATAGCAGCAGCAACAGCAATACCAAAATTACATCTGAAAAATAAAAAGTAGCATTACGAAATGGGTTCAGCAACAATGGTCGCGGGTTGCTAAATCTTCGTCCTTGAAAGTTAGATCCTCCACGGTACCTTGTGAGGAGTTTTGGTAGGTGTCGTGTTCCTTCTCCATTCCATTTTGTCTGGTTTCCGCGGGGAGCCGTTCAACTGAACGACTGGGCTGGGTGTTCGGGGTGGGCGGTCTGCACAGGCTTCCGCTGACTGCCTGCCACTGCTTCTTCTCTGCTGACCTCTATCATCCACTGAGCCGTGTGCATCTGTCTTCTGGGAACTAGAGGTGGGCCTTGGCCGCTTCGTTTGCGCGCAGACTCGCCGAGTCTTCGCTGACTTGGTGGAGAATATAAGAGGACTTGCTCTTTCCTTGTTGATATTTCTGGGACTGGACGTGTCCAGGTGACCTCTGTTACATTCTGACGCTGCCGCACAGTCTGCAGCTCCTGACAGACAGGTGCTACATGGCTGGTCTTCTAGCTGACTGTATCTTCCTGTCCAATGTCCTGTTCTGGAACTGCTGTGTCCGGTGTCTTGTCCATACCGCTGTCCGATGGATTGGGCAACGTATCTTGGGTTGTGACGCCTTTCTCTCGGTCCCCAACGTCGCCTGTAGACTTTCTGCTGTGACGTGACTGTGAGTTCATCCTGTCGTCACATCCGTCTGTGTTCGTCTGGTCCTGCCCCGTCCAACAGCTGACGGGTCCACTCTCTAACGGAGCGGCTTTCTGATGTTTGGGCTCTCTGGCTCTGGTCAGTGGATCGTCGGTCAGGTTAGGGTCAAGGAAATGAGAACAGCATTCCAGCAGGGGGTCAGCGGAAGGGGTGAAGCAGTCCCTGTGACGCCAATGGACGGTGGCCAGTGGGCAGAGGGCGCTGGGACACAGCGGCTGGTTGATGGGAATGCCAGGTGTGGCCAGTTTGTGACTGGGGGACCATGTGCCGTGCTGGCTGGTTCTTTGGCGTTTGCTGGGGGGCCCTGTCACCCGGGGGAAGGTCTCTGAGGATGGACGACGGACCTTGGGGACAAGCAGTCTTTCCCTGTCGTCAGGTCTGGTTACCAGTCCTTTTGAATTTTCTTTCGTTACCGTGTTATGTCCGTCGAACCTCTTGGGTCTGTTTTCAAAGTCTTCCATTTCTGGATCTTCTAGGTCATGTAGAGGGTTTGTCACAGTCGGCTCAGGATCTTTGGGTAAGTGGTCGATATCTTCGTACACATCTACTGTTTCTTCCAACATCTGACTTCCGGCGCGATCAGCGTCTGAAGGTGAACTTTCCAACAGGGAACATTCTCCGTCACTAATATCCTTGGCCATCCCTGTAAGCGACGGCGCCCTCTTCTTCCTTCCAGAAACATCTGTTAGGTTTGGGCAGATGTCCGGGTCAGGATGCTGGACATCAGAAGGTAAATCGTCCACACCCTTCGCCACGGCGACAGAACGGATGTTGCCGGAGTGGTCCTCAGCAGGCTCTTCTCCGCTCTCTTCCCCTTGCATCCACGCCATAATCCTCCTCAGATTGGCAAGTCGCTCAGAACTGCAAGTGTGAGCTGAAGATCTCTGGACATTCCCGCGTCTGTCGAGAGGCTGCGAACTGTAGCTTCCAGCCGATGCTGAGTGTCCCATGTCGCCACAGCCCAGGGAAGATGTTTGGCCATCAGACAGACGGTCACTGACGTCACAGCGGGTTTGTTGGTCATCACACGTACCATCTACTGTCTCCGGAATCTCATCAACACAGTCTTCGGCTGCTGCTGCTTTGGTCATTGTAGGAGAACGATTCTGGTTAGAGTTGTGTTCATGGACATGGTTGTGGGTGTGCTGCGCGGGCTGGGTAGCTGTGTGGACGTGGTTGTCAGTGTCGCTGTGGTAAGGTCCAGGCCTGCCGAATGCTCTTTCACACAGTGTCTCCCTTTGTCTTTCTTTCTGGGACCTCCTCTTTCTCCTGGAGACAGACAACGTCGTTAATGACAGTAGTCAAGCTAGTCCATTTCTAAGGCACACACGCACGCGCGCGCGCGCGCGCGCGCACACACACACACACACACATACAGACGTGCACGCGCATGCACATGCACGCACGCACGCGCGCGCACGTACACACACACACACACACACACACACACACACACACACTAACTCACACACTCATTCACTCACTCAAGCATACACACGCACAAACTCACTCGAAGTATAGTGAACACTAAATGATTTCAGGTCTGTTTAAATCTTTTTTCTTTGTGTGTGTGTGTGTGTGTGTGTGTGTGTGTGTGTGTGTGTGTGTGTGTGTGTGCGTGCGTGCGTGCGTGCGTCTGTCACGGACGGCTCAGCTTTTGAACTCTTTCTTGATAGGTCAACGTAGGGAAACTAGGGTTCTCTTCTGGTAATGGTTTTATAGTTCCCAAGTCACTTTTGGATACGTTCTATACTTTCCGTACTCCTTCATATTCCTTTTCATTCCTAAGGATCAGGGTCTCTTTATAGTGGTTTATCGTTGGTTTTACTAACCTTTTCATTCCTAAGGATCAGGGTCTCTTTATAGTGGTTTATCGTTGGTTTTACTAACCTTTTCATTCCTAAGGATCAGGGTCTCTTTATAGTGGTTTATCGTTGGTTTTACTAACCTTTTCCTTCTACCCTTTTGGGTGCCCCATCTTTTAGGAGTACGAAACCGTGCTTTTCGCAACCACGATTTCTATGTGTGTATGTGTGTGTGTGTTTCCTTTCTTCCATACTCTTCTATTCTTAGCATATGTGAGCCGCCCGTGGACCATCCTTCCTCATCACCCCTCCACGTTCTTCACTTTTTGTGTGTGTAACTGGGTCGTTTTTTTTTCTTTTTTTTTCTTTTTTTTTTTTGGAGAGTGAAATCAAGTTTCCAGCCACACTGGTAGGGTCTTTTTTTTTTCAGTTGCACGTGCAGTCCGTGCGGCTTCCCAACTCCCCTGCATGACTGACTGCGTGTGTGAACTGCTCAGCTGTAAGTTTTCGGTTTAGTTTGTGGAGTCGGACAGACAGAGGGGGAAAGGATTTCGGAGGACCACGATCCTCAGTCTTGACAAGTTTCTTGAAGCCATTCCTGGTTTGGCGAAGGAGGCCGTCATCATACAGATGAAGCAGGCTGTGTCATCATACAATGCTGTCAGATGAAGCAGGATGTGTCATCATACGATGCTGTCAGATGAAGCAGGCTGTGTCGTCATACAATGCTATCAGATGAAGCAGGATGTGTCATCATACGATGCTGTCAGATGAAGCAGGCTGTGTCATCATACAATACTGTCAGATGAAGCAGGCTGTGTCATGTAATGCTATCAGATGAAGGAGGCTGTCATCATACAGATGAAGCAGGCTGTGTCATCATACAGTGCTGTCAGACGAAGCAGGATGTGTCATCATACGATGCTATCAGATGAAGTAGGCTGTGTCATCATCCAATGCTGTCAGAGGAAGCAGGCTGTGTCATCATACAATGCTATCAGATGAAGCAGGCTGTGTCATCATACAATGCTATCAGATGAAGCAGGCTGTGTCATCATACAATGCTGTCAGATGAACCAGCTGTCATCATACAATGCTGTCAGATGAAGCAGGCTGTCATCATACAATGCTGTCAGATGAAGCAGGCTGTGTTATCATACAATGCTATCGGATGAAGATGGCTGTGTCATCATACAATGCTGTCAGTTGAAGCAGGCTATGTCATCATACAAAGCTGTCAGATGAAGCAGGCTGTGTCATCATACAATGCTATCAGATGAAGCAGGCTGTGTCATCATACAATGCTGTCAGATGAAGCAGGCTGTGTCATCATACAATACTGTCAGATGAAGCACGCTGTGTCATCATACTATGCAGATGAAGCAGGCTGTGTTATCATACAATGCTGTCAGATGAAGCAGGCTGTGTCATCATACAATGCTGTCAGATGAAGCAGGCTGTGTCATCATACAATGCTGTCAGATGAAGCAGCTGTGTCATCATACAATGCTGTCAGATGAAGCAGGCTGTGTCATCATACAATGCTATCAGATGAAGCAGGCTGTGTCATCATACAGTGCTGTCAGATGAAGCAGGCTCTGTCATCATAAAATGCTATCAGATGAAGCAGGCTGTGTCATCATACAATGATGTCAGATGAAGCAGGCTGTGCTATCATACAGTACAAATGAAGCAGGCTGTGTCATCATACAGTGCCGATGAAGCAGGCTGTGTCACCATACAATGTAGATGAAGCAGGCTGTGATCATACAATGCTATCAGATGAAATAGGCTGTGTCGTCATAAAATGCTGTCATATGAAGCAGGCTGTGTCATCATACAATGCTATCAGATAAAGCAGGCTGTCTCATCATGCTATGCAGATGAAGCAGGCTGTGTCGTCATACAATGCTGTCAGATGAAGCAGGCTGTCATCATACAATGCTTCAGATGAAGCAGGCTCTGTCATCATACAATGCTGTCAGATGAAGCAGGCTGTGCCATCATACAATGCTGTCGGATGAAGCAGGCTGTGTCATCATACTATGCAGATGAAGCAGGCTGTGTTATCATACAATGCTGTCAGATGAAGCAGGCTGTGTCATCATACAATGCTGTCAGATGAAGCAGGCTGTGTCATCATACAATGCTGTCAGATGAAGCAGGCTGTGTCATCATACAATGCTGTCAGATGAAGCAGGCTGTGTCATCATACAATGCTATCAGATGAAGCAGGCTGTGTCATCATACAGTGCTGTCAGATGAAGCAGGCTCAGTCATCATAAAATGCTATCAGATGAAGCAGGCTGTGTCATCATACAATGATGTCAGATGAAGCAGGCTGTGCTATCATACAGTACAAATGAAGCAGGCTGTGTCATCATACAGTGCCGATGAAGCAGGCTGTGTCACCATACAATGTAGATGAAGCAGGCTGTGATCATACAATGCTATCAGATGAAATAGGCTGTGTCGTCATAAAATGCTGTCATATGAAGCAGGCTGTGTCATCATACAATGCTATCAGATAAAGCAGGCTGTCTCATCATGCTATGCAGATGAAGCAGGCTGTCATCATACAATGCTGTCAGATGAAGCAGGCTCTGTCATCATACAATGCTGTCAGATGAAGCAGGCTGTGCATCATACAATGCTGTCAGATGAAGCAGGCTGTGTATCATCATACTAGGCAGTATAAGCAGGCTGTGTCACATACAATGCTGTCAGATGAAGCAGGCTGTGTCATCATACAATGGTCAGATGAAGCAGGCTGTGTCATCATACAATGCTGTCAGATGAAGCAGGCTGTGTCATCATACAATGCTGTCAGATGAAGCAGGCTGTGTCATCATACAATGCTGTCAGATGAAGCAGGCTGTGCATCATACAATGCGTCAATGAGCAGGCTGTGTCATCATACAGTGCAGATGAAGCAGCTGTGTCACCATACAATGTCAGATGAAGCAGGCTGTCATCATACAATGCTATCAGATGAAGCAGGCTGTGTCATCATACAATGCTGTCAGATGAAGCAGGCTGTGTCATCATACAATGCAGATGAAGCAGGCTGTGTCTCATACAATGCTGTCAGATGAAGCAGGCTGTGTCATCATACAATGCTATCAGATGAAGCAGGCTGTGTCATCATACAATGCTGTCAGTTGAAGCAGGCTGTGTCATACAATGCAATAGCAGGTTGCATCAGCATGAAGCAGGCTGTGTCATCATACATGCGTATATGAAGCAGGCTGTGTCATCATACAATGCTATAGATGAAGCAGGCTGTGTATCATACAATGCTGTCAGATGAACAGGCTGTTCATCATACAATGCTGTCAGAGAAGCAGGCTGTGTCATCATACTATGCAGATGAAGCAGGCTGTGTCATCATACAATGCTGTCAGATGAAGCAGGCTGTTCATCATACAATGGCTATCAGATGAAGCAGGCTGTGTCATCATACAATGCTGTCAGATGAAGCAGGCTGTTCATCATACAATGCTTCAGATGAAGCAGGCTGTGTCATCATACAATGCTGTCAGATGAAGCAGGGTGTGCTATTACATGCATGAAAGTAGGCTGTGTCATCATACAGTCAGATGAAGCAGCTCTGTCAACATACAATGGTCAGATGAAGCAGGCTGTGTCATCATACAATGCTGTCAGATGAAGAGGCTGTGGGGGGGGGGGGGGGGGTGTGTTTCCTTTCTTCCATGAACCTTCTCATTCTTAGCATATGTGAAGCGCCTGTGGACCATCTTCACTCATCACCCCTCCATCGTTCATTCACTTTTTGTGTGTGTAACTGGGTCGTTTTTTCTTTCTTTTTTTCTTTTTTTTTTTGGAGAGTGAAATCAAGTTTCCAGCCACACTGGTAGGGTCTTTTTTTTTTCAGTTGCACGTGCAGTCCGTGCGGCTTCCCAACTCCCCTGCATGACTGACTGCGTGTGTGAACTGCTCAGCTGTAAGTTTTCGGTTTAGTTTGTGGAGTCGGACAGACAGAGGGGGAAAGGATTTCGGAGGACCACGATCCTCAGTCTTGACAAGTTTCTTGAAGCCATTCCTGGTTTGGCGAAGGAGGCCGTCATCATACAGATGAAGCAGGCTGTGTCATCATACAATGCTGTCAGATGAAGCAGGATGTGTCATCATACGATGCTGTCAGATGAAGCAGGCTGTGTCGTCATACAATGCTATCAGATGAAGCAGGATGTGTCATCATACGATGCTGTCAGATGAAGCAGGCTGTGTCATCATACAATACTGTCAGATGAAGCAGGCTGTGTCATGTAATGCTATCAGATGAAGGAGGCTGTCATCATACAGATGAAGCAGGCTGTGTCATCATACAGTGCTGTCAGACGAAGCAGGATGTGTCATCATACGATGCTATCAGATGAAGTAGGCTGTGTCATCATCCAATGCTGTCAGAGGAAGCAGGCTGTGTCATCATACAATGCTATCAGATGAAGCAGGCTGTGTCATCATACAATGCTATCAGATGAAGCAGGCTGTGTCATCATACAATGCTGTCAGATGAACCAGCTGTCATCATACAATGCTGTCAGATGAAGCAGGCTGTCATCATACAATGCTGTCAGATGAAGCAGGCTGTGTTATCATACAATGCTATCGGATGAAGATGGCTGTGTCATCATACAATGCTGTCAGTTGAAGCAGGCTATGTCATCATACAAAGCTGTCAGATGAAGCAGGCTGTGTCATCATACAATGCTATCAGATGAAGCAGGCTGTGTCATCATACAATGCTGTCAGATGAAGCAGGCTGTGTCATCATACAATACTGTCAGATGAAGCACGCTGTGTCATCATACTATGCAGATGAAGCAGGCTGTGTTATCATACAATGCTGTCAGATGAAGCAGGCTGTGTCATCATACAATGCTGTCAGATGAAGCAGGCTGTGTCATCATACAATGCTGTCAGATGAAGCACGCTGTGTCATCATACAATGCTGTCAGATGAAGCAGGCTGTGTCATCATAGGCTGTGTCATCATACAATGCTGTCAGATGAAGGAGGCTGTCATCGTACAATGCTGTCAGATGAAGTAGGCTGTCGTCATACAATGCTGTCAGATGAAGCAGGCTGTGTCATCAGACAATGCTGTCAGATGAAGCAGGCTGAGTCATCATACAATGTTGTCAGATGAAGAAGGCTGTCATCATACAATGCTGTCTGATGAAGCAGGATGTGTCATCATACAATGCTGTCAGATGAAGCAGGCTGTGTCATCATACAATGCTGTCGGATGAAGCAGGCTGTGTCATCATACAATGCTGTCGGATGAAGCAGGCTGTGTCGTCATACAATGCTGTCTGATGAAGCAGGCTGCGTCATCATACAATGCTGTCAGATGAAGCAGGCTGTGTCATCAAACAATGCTGTCAGATGAAGCAGGCTGTGTCATCATACAATGCTGTCAGATGAAGCAGGCTGTGTCATACAATGCAGATGAAGCAGGCTGTGTCATCATACAATGCTGTCAGATGAAGCAGGCTGTGTCATCATACAATGCTGTCAGATGAAGCAGGATGTGTCGTCATACAATGCTGTCAGATGAAGCAGGCTGTGTCATCATACAATGCTGTCAGATGAAGTAGTCTGTGTCATCATACAATGCTGTCAGATTAAGCAGGCTGTGTCATCATACAATGCTGTCAGATGAAGCAGGCTCTCATCATACAATGCTGTCAGATGAAGTAGGCTGTCGTCATACAATGCTGTCAGATGAAGCAGGCTGTGTCATCGTACAATGCTGTCAGATGAAGCAGGCTGTGTCATTATACAATGCTGTCAGATGAAGAAGGCTGTCATCATACAATGCTGTCTGATGAAGCAGGCTGTGTCATCATACAATGCTGTCAGATGAAGCAGGCTGTGTCATCATACAATGCTGTCGGATGAAGCAGGCTGTGTCATCATACAATGCTGTCGGATGAAGCAGGCTGTGTCGTCATACAATGCTGTCAGATGAAGCAGGCTGTGTCATCATACAATGCTGTCAGATGAAGCAGGCTGTGCCATCATACAATGCTGTCGGATGAAGCAGGCTCTGTCATCACACAATGCTGTCGGATGAAGCAGCCTGTGCCATCATACAATGCTGTCAGATGAAGCAGGCTGTGTCATCATACAATGCTGTCGGATGAAGCAGGCTGTGTCATCATACAATGCTGTCAGATGAAACAGGCTGTGTCATCATTCATTGCTGTCAGATGAAGCAGGCTGTGTCATCATACAATGCTGTCAGATGAAGCAGGCTGTGTCATACAATGCAGATGAAGCAGGCTGTGTCATCATACAATGCTGTCAGATGAAGCAGGCTGTGTCATCATACAATGCTGTCAGATGAAGCAGGCTGTGTCGTCATACAATGCTGTCAGATGAAGCAGGCTGTGTCATCATACAATGCTGTCAGATGAAGCAGGCTGTGTCATCATACAATGCTGTCAGATGAAGGAGGCTGTCATCGTACAATGCTGTCAGATGAAGTAGGCTGTGTCATCATACAATGCTGTCAGATGAAGCAGGCTGTGTCATCATACAATGCTGTCAGATGAAGCAGGCTGTGTCATACAATGCAGATGAAGCAGGCTGTGTCATCATACAATGCTGTCAGATGAAGCAGGCTGTGTCATCATACAATGCTGTCAGATGAAGCAGGCTGTGTCGTCATACAATGCTGTCAGATGAAGCAGGCTGTGTCATCATACAATGCTGTCAGATGAAGCAGGCTGTGTCATCATACAATGCTGTCAGATGAAGGAGGCTGTCATCGTACAATGCTGTCAGATGAAGTAGGCTGTCGTCATACAATGCTGTCAGATGAAGCAGGCTGTGTCATCAGACAATGCTGTCAGATGAAGCAGGCTGAGTTATCATACAATGTTGTCAGATGAAGAAGGCTGTCATCATACAATGCTGTCTGATGAAGCAGGATGTGTCATCATACAATGCTGTCAGATGAAGCAGGCTGTGTCATCATACAATGCTGTCGGATGAAGCAGGCTGTGTCATCATACAATGCTGTCGGATGAAGCAGGCTGTGTCGTCATACAATGCTGTCTGATGAAGCAGGCTGCGTCATCATACAATGCTGTCAGATGAAGCAGGCTGTGTCATCAAACAATGCTGTCAGATGAAGCAGGCTGTGTCATCATACAATGCTGTCAGATGAAGCAGGCTGTGTCATACAATGCAGATGAAGCAGGCTGTGTCATCATACAATGCTGTCAGATGAAGCAGGCTGTGTCATCATACAATGCTGTCAGATGAAGCAGGATGTGTCGTCATACAATGCTGTCAGATGAAGCAGGCTGTGTCATCATACAATGCTGTCAGATGAAGTAGTCTGTGTCATCATATAATGCTGTCAGATTAAGCAGGCTGTGTCATCATACAATGCTGTCAGATGAAGCAGGCTCTCATCATACAATGCTGTCAGATGAAGTAGGCTGTCGTCATACAATGCTGTCAGATGAAGCAGGCTGTGTCATCGTACAATGCTGTCAGATGAAGCAGGCTGTGTCATTATACAATGCTGTCAGATGAAGAAGGCTGTCATCATACAATGCTGTCTGATGAAGCAGGCTGTGTCATCATACAATGCTGTCAGATGAAGCAGGCTGTGTCATCATACAATGCTGTCGGATGAAGCAGGCTGTTCATCATACAATGCTGTCAGATGAAGCAGGCTGTGTCATCATACAATGCTGTCAGATGAAGAGGCTGTCATCTACAATGCTGTCGATGAAGTAGGCTGTCGTCATACAATGCTGTCAGATGAAGCAGGCTGTGTCATCATACAATGCTGTCAGATGAAGCAGGCTGTCATCATACAATGTGTCAGATGAAGAGGCTGTTCATCATACAATGCTGTCAGATGAAGCAGGCTGTGTCATCATACAATGCTGTCAGATGAAGCAGGCTGTGTCATCATACAATGCTGTCGATGAAGCAGGCTGTGTCATCATACAATGCTGTCAGATGAAGCAGGCTGTGTCGTCATACAATGCTGTCAGATGAAGCAGGCTGGTCATCATACAATGCTGTCAGATGAAGCAGCTGTGTCATCAAACAATGCTGTCAGATGAAGCAGGCTGTGTCATCATACAATGCTGTCAGATGAAGCAGGCGTGTCAACTGCGATGAAGCAGCTGTGTCATATACAATGCTGTCGATAAGCAGGCTTGTCATATACAATGCTGTCAGATGAAGCAGGCTGTCTCATACATGCTGTAGTGAAGCAGGCTGGTCATCATACAATGCTGTCAGATGAAGCAGGCTGTGTCATCATACAATGCTGTCAGATGAAGAGGTGTGTCACAATGCGATGAAGCAGGCTGTGTCATCATACAATGCTGTCAGATGAAGCAGGCTGTGTCATCATACAATGCTGTCAGATGAAGCAGGCTGTGTCTCATACAATGCTGTCAGATGAAGCAGGCTGTGCATCATACAATCTGTCAGATGAAGGCTGTGTCATCATACAATGCTGTCAGATGAAGCAGGCTGTGTCATCATACAATGCTGTCAGATGAAGCAGGCTTCATATACAATGCTGTCGATGAAGTAGGCTGTGTCATTACAATGCTGTCAGATGAAGCAGGCTGTGTCATCATACAATGCTGTCA